>JADLZL010002213.1:0-284781 GCA_015844335.1 Chrysopogon serrulatus
GATCGATGACAATAGTTGATCGCCACAAAATTTAAAAATATTCTAAATTTTTTGTTTTGAAATCATTTACTATCCCAAAAGTATGTATGAAGTTTTTACAAATCTTCTAATTAATTTTATAAACAAGCGCAATTTATGAATTGCAACATAAAAAAATTAAGGCTTCAGTTATCCATGGCGTGGTGATCCTTGGGTGGCCATAGTGTCGGCCTCCATATGGCTGATACTCCTCATATGTGTTGGTCCTCCCGACCGCAGAAAAAATAAAATAAAATAATCAATACACGGATTAAACATGAGACTGAGCTAACGAGATATATGCATTTATATGTCGTAGATAGAAAATAGTGGAATGTAGAGAATAAGATAGAAAATAGTGGAATGTAGAGAATAATCTTTTTTCTTGAGAAACTGAAGTAGAGAACAGATAAGAAGCCGAAGGCCAACCAGTCCGTTGTACCAAACCCCCACACCGAATCAAGCCCAGGTGGCCCATATAGGCTTAACTGCTGGCTTACTTCACAGTTCACACGCTTCTCATCTTCCCTCTTGCTTACTGGCTTACTGCAGACCCGGGAGCTTCTCCGTATGGACTAGTTTGTGAGGGCCCCACCATTTGGTTACTCCGGTGCCTTTGGGGGAAAAGCCGTGGGCGTCTCCCTTCTTAAGCGCTGACGGCGGACCGATTTGGGTTGAAGCCCATTCTTAGTTGCGAAAAAAAAAATCCCGTGCTATTTTCCCGAATGGGCCTGCAGAGTCGGCCCAAGTCCTTTGAACCCAGCACTCCGACCTGCAGTTTTGTGAAAGGAAAAAGTCTACTTTTGCTCCCTCAACTTTCACAAAAGTCTACTTTTCCTCCCTAAACCCTAAAACCGGATAAACAACCTCCCTCAACTTTTCAAACCATGCATTTTTCCTCCCTGGAGTGGTTTTGATAGTGGTTCACGAACTCCGGCGGCGCCCCCTCACGCAGTACTTGGTGATGGCTCCCATTTTGGTCCACGGCGTGCGTCTTGTGTTCGTGGTGTCTGGGTCGGCATCGACTTGTCCTTCACGCTCACCGTGCCATCACCGCTTGCTGAGTTTGTGCTAGTTGTCCGACCAAATCTGGATCTCTGCGGATTCTCGCATGTCCGATCGACTTGGCTGGTGAGTGTTGTGCTGGTTGTTCGTTCTCTTTCTCTTTGATAGCAAGCTAGGTAGCTAGTTGATGGATTCTGCATGTCCGACATTGTGCTACTGACGGCGCGGACAGCTGCAAGCAAGTTCTGACAACACATTCGAGATTTTTTATTTTTATTCTTTTGCAATGGTAGCACCTAGCGAAGGCCAGAGCACTTAAGTTCACAACTATATATTACCACCAACTACTGCAATATCTCTTGTTTTGCAATAGTAGCAACTAGCAGTACTTTCACTGTACAAAAAGTTTAAGAACCATTAGAACTAGAAAATTGCTAAACACATGGTGTACCTTTTATTCTGCCCATGAATTTGCTACAATACTAACAATTAATTCATTCTGGATGTGGCTGGTGTGCAACCTGTGTCCAGACCCCATAGTTCTGCTAGTGTTGTCATCCAGGAAGCTGATATGCCCTTGATTGCTTCGCAATATTAGTGACAGAAATGTTGTTTTTTTCTCATGTTCATCTGCAAGTCAGATTGCCTACCAAAAGGAACTGCATAACCACTGTGCAGCCATAGTCTGTTGGCTAATGCTTTTTTTCCATCTGTCTTTTCTAGGTTACTAAAAAGAATTTGGTTGCAAGGACGGGATTTCAGCTAATAACATTGGTTGATATTGACGGGATGAAATAAAGATGCGGTGTTTTGATTGCCCATGATTGAATAGCTAGAATACAGGGTACTATCCAAAGAGATAACTCTATCATGAGCAATTAAGTTATAATGAACTGAGTTTGCCAATTTAAGTTATATGTGTAAAATTACTAGAGCATTTGATCTGCTGTAGGCATGATTTCCTTGTTACATTGATTACAGCTGATCTCCTTGATCTCCTGGCATTTAGAATACACAAAGTCTTTGAATGGCAATTGTTGTCTCAGAATGATTTTACAGCTATTTAGAATACATTGTACTGAAAGACAATTGCTTATCAGAATGGTAAGTTAAGAGAGCTAGTCGATGCAGCAATTAGGAGGCATGTAAATATTCTATGCGTTCAGGAGACTAAATGGAAGGGCCAGAAGGCGAAGGAAGTGGAGGATACTGGCTTCAAACTTTGGTACACGGGGTCAACATCGGGTAGGAATGGTGTAGGCATCTTGATCGATAGGAGCCTTAAGGATGGAGTAGTTGATGTTAGGAGGCAAGGCGATCGGATCATCCTTGTCCGGTTGGTAGTTGGAGATTTGGTCCTGAATGTGATCAGTGCCTATGCCCCTCAGGTAGGTCTTAGCGAGAACACCAAGAACCAGTTTTGGGAAGACCTAAATAGCATGGTTAATACCGTGCCTATCAACGAGAAACTCTTCATAGGAGGAGACCTCAACGGCCATGTGGGTGCGACTAATGTAGGTTTCGAGCGGGTGCATGGGGGGTTCGGGTATGGTAGTAGGAATCAAGAGGGGGAGGATGTTTTGAACTTCGCGTCGGCCTACGACTTGTTGATAGCGAACACCTTCTTTAGGAAGAAGGAATCCCATCTAGTGACTTTTCGTAGTGGACAGCTTTTCGAGCCGGATCGACTTTATCCTCGCAAGGAGGGAGGATAGACATGCTTGCTTTGATTGTAAGGTGTTACCGGGTGTGTGTTGTCCCTCGGCACAAGCTTGTGGTGGCGGACTTTTCGCTTTCGGGTATGTGTCCACCGGGACAAACGGGCCAAGATTGCGAGAACGAAGTGGTGGAAGCTTAGAGGGGAAGCCGGCGCAAACGTTTAAGGAGAGGATGATAAGCGAGGGGCCTTGGGAAGAAGGAGAAGATGCAGATGACATGTGGCTAAGGATGGCAACATGTGTTCGGAAGGTGGCCGGAAGTATTTGGCATGAGTAGGGGAGGCAAACGGGAAGCGAAAAGACACCGGTGGTGGAATGACGAGGTGCAAAAAGGCTATTAAGGAGAAGAAGGAGTGTTTTAAGCGCCTCCACCATGACAAGAGTGCAGCCAACATCGAGAGCTATAAAATAGCGAAGAGGGTTGCAAAGCGGCGGTGAGTGTAGCAAAAGGTCAGGCGTATGATGACCTTTTAGCGGCTAGGCACGAAGGAAGGGGGAGAAGGACATTTATAGGATGGCTCGGATCCGCGAGAGGAAGACAAGGGACATCAACCAAATCAAATGCATCAAGGATGGGACAGATCGACTTCTGGTGAAGGATGAGGAGATCAAGGATAGATGGAGAGAGTACTTCGACAGGTTGTTTAATGGGGAGAATGAGGGTCCTACCTTTGAGTTGGACGACTCATTTGACGATACCAACAGACGCTTTGTGAGGAGAATCCAGGAGGCAGAGATCGGGGAAGCTTTGAAGAGGATGAAGGGAGGCAAAGCAATGGGCCCCTGATGGTATCCCCATTGAGGTGTGGAGATGCTTAGGCACTAGAGCGATAGTGTGGTTAACTAAGCTTTTTAACCTCATTTTTCGATCTAACAAGATGCCTGAAGAATGGAGGAGAAGTATATTAGTACCTATCTTCAAAGAACAAGGGTGATGTTCAAAGTTGTACGAACTACAGCGGGATTAAGTTGATGAGTCATACAATGAAGCTCTGGGAGAGGGTCATCGAGCATCGCCTGAGAAGAGTGACAAGTGTGACCCAAAATCAGTTTGGGTTCATGCCTGGTAGGTCGACCATGGAGGCGATTTTCCTTTTACGACATTTGATGGAGAGATATAGGGAACAGAAGAAGGACTTGCACATGGTCTTCATTGACCTCGAGAAGGCATATGACAAAGTACCGAGGAATGTCATGTGGTGGGCTTTGGAAAAGCACAAAGTACCAACTAAGTACATTTCCCTCATTAGGGATATGTACAGGGATGCGGTGACGTTTGTCCGAACTTACGATGGCGACACCGGTGACTTTCCAATTAAGATAGGACTACATCAGGGGTCAGCATTGAGCCCTTATTTATTTGCCATGGTGTTAGATGAGGTCACAAGGGACATACAAGGTGATATCCCTTGGTGTATGCTCTTTGCTGACGATGTGGTGCTAGTGGATGACAGTAGGGCAGGGGTTAATAGGAAGTTAGAACTATGGAGACACACGTTAGAGTCGAAGGGGTTCAGACTTAGTAGGACCAAGACCGAGTATATGAGGTGCGATTTCAGCGCGACTAGGCACGAGGAGGGAGACGTTAGCCTAGATGGGCAAGTGGTGGCCAAGAAGGATACTTTTCGGTATTTAGGATCGATGCTACAAAAGGATGGCGACATAGATGAAGACGTCAGGCACAGAATTGCAGCGGGTTGGTTGAAATGGCGCCAAGCTTCTGGCGTCCTTTGTGATAAAAGCCGATTGAGGTGGTTTGGACATGTCCAGCGGAGGCCTCCCGAGGCGCCAAGGCGTAGTGGGGTTCTCAAGCGGGCCGATAACGTAAAAGAGCGGTAGAGGTCGACCTAAACCGACTTGGGACGAGGCGGTTAAGAGAGACCTTAAGGAGTGGAATATCTCCAAGGATTTAGTTTTGGGACGGGAGGCGCTTGGAGAGGCGGCAATCAACGTGCCTGAACCGTGTGACCCTTTTCGTCGTGTGCCCTTTTGTGTCTTCCAGTTTCCCGTCTCTCTTGGGTTTCATCTCTAGCCTACCCCAACTTGCTTGGGATAAAAGGCTCTGTTGTTGTTGTTGTTGTTGTAATGGTAACAGAGATAAGTAGGCAGTTTAGTTTTCACTGTTTTGAATTAGTAGAGAGCAGCCTGTGCCACAATTAACTTGTTGCTACATTAGATAGTTAATATGAATTAACTTGCCTCCTTGAGCTGCCATTTAATTAACCTGATAGTTAAATTATACATTAGATTGCCTGAATTAGGTTTTAAAATATTTTTGTGTGCCTTGGTGTATGATATTTAACACTAATTGTGTTGTTTCAGATGTTTCAACTTGAGGAGGACAGTAAGCAACAGGTGCCATTAAATAACTGGTGAGTGACTGACTTCCTATTGTGCCTGTGGCCTGTGTGTCTGCTTGCTGCTTGGACCCGATAAATGTTTGAATATGTCAACCTGCACTTTTTGGAACCTGACAAATTTTTTACACATGTAAAATATGTCAACTAGCATTATTACTCAATTTGCAGGCTGCTTGCTACACTTGGTTGTGATAGTTGCTGATTATATAGGCACACTAACTTATGTTCATGTCCACTTGCTTGTGAAAGTTACTGATTTACAGAGGCTCATTCACTTGGTAATTAGGTGAAAATAGATACTCATGTTTGCTATATGCAGAATTTAACTTTCTGAATACATTATTTGACCATGCAGTTTCTGAATAGTTTTAACATACATGCTGTATGTGGCTGCTGGTACTGGTGCTTGGAACTTGGGATTTTTGACGCTGGCTGCTGGCAAGAACTTGGCGCTGGTTGCTGGCTAGGACTTGGTGCAGGAAAGAACTTGTTTAGTTGGTTGAATCATTTTGTATTCATGTTTTTGTTGTGCTTTTGTAAGGAAACATGGCAGCGCACATGCATGTGCTTCTGGATGGGCTGGAATGTTATTTATGGATGGAAATATTCTGTTGTATAGGCTGGTCACTATAATATAATTATGCAATCGGTTGTGTGGTTAATAATCTATGATTGTTATTTTTTAATTGGGCCTGCCTATATTTTGGGCCTGGACCATAATGCGGAGCTGCAATGAGAAAAAAAGTCCGCCAAAGCTGGGCTGAAATGAGGGCCGATTGGGCTGATTGTAAATGAAAATAAAGATTAAAAAGCCCATGCTATATGGGCTGAATGTTAATTGCCATGCTACATGTGCCATGTCATCAAACACGTGGCGTTATACCGTTCAGTTTGTTATGACAATTTAGTCTCGTCATTGTATTAGTGACAAGAGAAATATCGTCACTGTATCAATGACGAAGTCTTCTGGTGGTCACAGAAGCTGTTTAGTGACCCACCTTCTGTGACGACAGTCAGTTCATCACTATAGATAGGCAGTGACAGGAAACAGGCTCTGATCGTCATATTCTGATTGTCACAGAAGCCCAGACCTCTTGTAGTGCTTGAATCTAAGCCCCCAGCGGGCTCCAACAACAAGCACCAAAATAGGAGACCCATTTCTTGTTTTAGGTCATGCACAGTAAATGGGTAAGACATGCATAACTTCTCTCCAACAGAGCCCGAGGCCCAAACGCCCCGTCTCGGCCTTCCAGCAAGCCCGATGACGCGTGAGGTGGGCCCGCAGCAATGCATGATCCGGCGTCAGGGTGGTCGAATCCAGTGAGGGACAACGACGGCGGACTCTTCTCCGATGGGATCCAGGCCGGCCGCCTCTTCTTCTCCGGCATGGCCTGCGGGACTTGGCCGCCGCCTCCTTTGGCACGGGCCCGGTCGCCTCCCCCTCCTCTGAGGGGATCCAAGCCTCGGGGTTGCAACGCCTGTGGAGACGAGCACGGCGGGGACCGCTCGAAGGGGAGAGAGGGAGGCGGCTGGACTCCGCCTCCTACCCCACCAAGCTCCACCTGCCTCCCTCCCCGCCACACTGTCGTCGTCGTCCTGCTGGCTCCCTGCCCTCCCGTACTGGCTCCTGCCTGCCTCTCCCTCCTCTTCGGCATTTGTGTTGTCATCCGGTGAGACGCTTTTTTTGCGTTTCGATTCGTGGGGAGGTAAACTGGGTCCTCCCTATGGGTCCTTTGTTGGAAAGCATTTTTGGTAGGCAAAAGCATTGTGTATGATGCAAAATAGGTTCGGGTAGCAGTATGCGTAGCTTGTTAGAGTTAGTCAACCAAACAAGAAATGGGCCCTTCTTATCCCAAAGCCAAGCACATGGTTAGTACATCTAGTGTGTTTATGTGACATTTTGTTGAACTTGAACTAAAAAGACGTTATTAGGTACGTACCAGTTGAACATGTTTCTCTATTGTTTGTTTCTTTTAGCATTTAGCATACATTATTATTATTATTATTAGAACCTAGCTGGTACTAAAAAAAATCTTTTATTATGTCGCTTGATATGAACAAAAAATTTGATAATACACAGCATCTCTAAGAGTTTGCCAAAATTTATTTGACAAATTTTATGATTTGGCAACTCTCTAAAATATATGGTAAGTAAAAAAAGAGTCACTCTCCAATAGTTTGGTATAATTCACTTGCCAAACCCAGATCAAACTTACATCAGGAACCCTGACACAGAAACAAAATTGTTTTTATACCTTTCCACCTCTTCTAATACGGTCGGATACGCGCACAGAGTCAAGCGTGCATATATACGCGCGCGGAGGCTCTTTTTTCCAACTTGGGATAAATGGCAACCTGGGATGGGGAACTGTTGGAGAAGGTTTTTTTTTTTTGTTTTTGGCAAAAAAATTAAAAATAGCAACCTAAGATGGGGAACGGTTGGAGATGCTCTAACCTTCCGAAAAGGAAAAACAGCAATATGTTGCTCGCGTTCAATCCATCTAGAATTAACAAATATTAACAAGTGCACAAACCTCTTTGGAACCAGACACTGCTTGCAAGAGCAAGAGAAAATGGACGATCACGCAATCACACATCATCACAACCGAAAACATAAATATAGCACGCATACATACAATTTATTTCTAAACATCGCTCTTGACTGAGGAGCTGTAGTGATCCTGGTCATCATAGTACTTGGACCACAGCATGATTCCTCCATATTTCCCTGAGCTCTTGACCAATGGAAGCACCTGAGACTTGAGGTCATTAGCTGGTATAAAACCACTCCCAGCTGCCTCAGGCGAAGCTGGGAGGCCAAGAAAGATCTGCTTCGCCGGAATTGACTGCCACTGCTTCCATGTAGCAGCAAGATCGGTGGTGCTGCCGGAGCTGTACTGGCAAAAGTTGTTGTAGAACTGCACCCAGACGTAATCAAACAGGCCGGTGTTGAGCGCGGCACCAACATAGGCATCGGGAAACGGGCACTGAGGTGCAGCAGTCAGGTACACCCTCCTGCCTGAGTTGATGTACCCTTTCAGGTATCTTGCAAGATCATCCCAGTGCTCGGTGGTGCCGCCCTCAATGTCGAAGTCTATGCCATCAAGGACGGCATCGCCCAAGGGGCGAGAAGATGACTGACCCCCTAAGAAATTGTTCCACAGGTATGTCGCAACATCCTTGGCATCCGCAGCTGAGGAAAGGTAGTAGCTGCCTGAAGCGCCGCCAATGGAGAGCATGACCTTGACACCGTTGCTCTGGCACGACTTGATGTCGTCGCTCAGGCCTGTGCAGCCACCACCTGTGGGGTCACAGTGGCCTGCCAGGTTGAGCTCAGGAGTCTGGCCATTGCCAAAGGTTACAAGGAATGCCAGGTTGACAAACTTGTAGTTGCCGGTGGCGCAGGTGTCGGCCAATGTGCCCTCATTGCCATTCTGACCCCAGTATATGGAAATGCTACCAGCTTGTGACCCAACAATCTGTGCCACAGCTACTGCAATGAGCAGCAGTGGCACCAGCGATGATGATCCGGTTGCCATGTGTCTAGTAGTGTTGCTGTGGCTGCAGTGGTGATTGTTTTGCTGTGTGTTGTGAGATTTGGATGCAAGGGCTGCTCTATATATTGGTCGGATTGGAACTTTTGAAAGTGGTTACGTACTGCCATTATTGTTTATGATCCTGCGTGGCTTTTTGGGCAATTGGACTGTAATTTCTTTTGAATGAGACTGCAGAACACATCTGAATGGGTTCGGCTGGCAACTTCAGAGATCAGACGAATGTGAACGTTATTCTGATTTGACTGAGTGGAAATGTGACATCTATCTGTGAAATCATTATGTAGTGTGCTAACACTATTATTGTATTAGGATTGATTCAAAAATAATTGTAAGTTATAACAGTTGAATGTCTGTATAAATGTGGATAACATCTAGTACTATTAAGAAGAATCTAGCAAAGGCAGAACACTGAGCTTGCCATTCGACTGTAAGAATCCTGCAGGTCAGAACTGCAGTACTGTGTTGCTAAATTTGTTTTTCCATTATTGGACGTAATGGACTTGTAAAATTTATAGAGAGCCTATGAAAAATTAGTCTCTGTCCGCGAAAGATAGAACTGAGATTTATGTAAGTCAAACTAGCTTAACTTCAATAAAATTTATAGTGAATAGTATTAATATTATGTCTCCAACTACATTAATATATTTTATAGTCACTTTAATTATACTTATTTCATATCATAAAAGTTAGTGCTTTTTTATGTAACATTAATAAAAGGCTTTTTATATAACATTAATAAAAGTTTAAATTGACTGACTTGAAAAGTGAGAATTGCATCATTTTGTGTGGATAGGAGTACATTTCAACTATGCCCCTTGTCCTAAAATTTGTAAAAAGAAAAATAAAAAAATTAATTATGTATGTCATCTAAGTCTCTGCGCTATTCTTGTTGTGATTTGACGTTTTCTTGTTCAAAATCGATGTTTAGAAAGTGACATGATGCGTCTTAAAAAGAAGTGACAAGGCCATCCAACTGTAGTAACCCACGGAAATTGAATTTAGCCTAGCTCCTTTGTTTGCACTGCGTGCACCCTCGCTTGGCTGTGTGGACGAGGAGGATTCAATGGGAGAAGGAATGAATAATGCTTGGGAAGATAAAGGATAAGAAGTTGTATCGTATCCCTCCGTATTAAATTATAAGGCATTACAAGAATCTTGGAGAGTCAAATTTTTTATTAAATTTGACTAAAATTATAGAACAAACGACAAAGATTTATGATATCCACTACTTCCGTATTGTGAGTGCGATCAGTACTCTTAGTGTTAATTTATTTGACATTTCACTGATCTTAAAACTAGAACTACAAAGATGTACCACGTAGTCAAGGATGTTTCTCCGTTGTTGGTTTCTTTTAGCATTTAGCATATATGTTATTATTAGAACCTAGCCAGTACTAAAAATATCTTATATGTCACTCGACATGAATAAAAGTTTGATTATACACTACTCTATGAAAAGGGGAAAAAAAAGAGGGTAATCTATTGCTCTCGTCCAAGTCCAATCCATCTGGAATTAACAAATATTTACAACTGCACAAACCTCTCTAGAACCAGGGTCACTGCTTGCAAGAGCAAGAGAACAATCAACGCTCACGCCGTCACACATCATCACAACCGAAAGCACATAAATAAAGCACACATACATACATACAAACATTCTCTAAACATCGCTCTTGACTGAAGAGCTGTAGTCATCCTGGTCATCGTAGTACTTGGACCAGAGCATGATCCCTCCATACTTCCCGGAGCTCTTGATGAGCGGCAGCACCTGAGACTTAAGGTCATCGGCCGGAATGAACCCGCTCCCGGCCGCCTGCGGCGACGCCGGCAGGCCGAGGAAGACCTTCTTGGCCGGGATGGTGAGCCACTGCTTCCACGCGCCGGCGAGGTTGGCCGTGCTGTCGGCGGCGTACTGGCAGGGCGGGTTGTTGTAGAACTGCACCCAGACGTAGTCGAACAGCCCGGTGGCGAGCGCGCCGCCGACCCAGGCGTCCGGGAACGGGCACTGCGGCGCCGCCGTCAGGTACACGTCGCTGCCGTACGCTTTCAGGTACCTGGCGAGGTCGTCCCAGTGCAGCGGCGTGCCGCCCTCGATGTCGAAGTCGATGCCGTCGAGGACGGCGTCGCCGAGCGGGCGGGACGACGACTGGCCGCCGAGGAAGTTGTCCCAGAGGTACTCGGCCACGTTCTTGGCGTCGGCGGTGGAGTTGAGGTAGTAGCTTCCGGCGCCGCCGCCGATGGAGAGCACGACCTTGACGCCGCGGCTCTGGCAGGATTTGATGTCGGCGCTCTGGCTGGCGCAGCCGCCGTTCGTCGGGTCGCAGTGGCCCGCTAGGTTGAACACCGGTGGCTGCCCGTTGCCGAACGCCGCAAGGAAGGCGATGTTGACGAACTTGTAGTTGCCCGTCGCGCAGGTGTCGGCCAGCGAGCCTTCGCCCTCGTTCTGGCCCCAGTAGATGGAGATGCTGCCGGCGTGCGCACCGGCGATGAATAGCGTTGAGGCCACGGCTAGCGCCATCAGCAGTGACTTGTTGCTCGCCGCCATTGCCGCCATTAGCTCCTGCTTACGATTGGTATTGCAGTGATGTTGGTGATGGATCGGTATGGAATGCTCTTATATATATACGGCAGGAATGGAATTATATGAACGGCAATTGTTGCAGTTATTTATTGTTTATGTTCTCTCTACGTGCCTTGCCGGGTGATGCATGCTCTCATACCGTACGTACGCGCCTTCACTGATCTATCTATATGACTATATCTATATCTCTTATAAAGTTAATCCCCACTACGAATTCTATCTAATCTCAGAGTGATCCACGTCATCAACTATCTAAACCCCAGCATCCATTAGATCACCACATACGTATTTCGCTCAATGCTGCATGCGGGTTGGCTGCTGATCTCCAGCATCCGCCTCTTCCCCTACCCCACAAACCCAACGTTGAACATTAAGAGGCCTAATAAACTATCATAACCTGTCTCTTCCTCTCCACCACCAGGCCACCAGAAGCAATCGGACTCTTCCAGAAACTGTTGAAGCACTATCGTTCTAGAGGATACAAGAGCCGCGTCTCTTTCTTTTCCTCGATATTATTCATATATAAACCTCTTGCAGCGCTGTGTGGCCACTCCCATCCCTTTCGTGCAGCCATCTAAATTGGCCTTTCACAGTCTTGCCTCCGTCGCAGCAGTCCAATGCAGTCATGGCAGCTGATGCTCCGGCTCGAGTGCGGCTTCGTCGTCGCGCTGGAGCATTGAGACATGGAGAAGAATCTGTGCCCACTTGCAGCTGAGCTCTCCACGGTGCTGCCTCGGTTGATCTCTGTGGCGATGGTGCTGTATCTGCACGCTCCCCCATCTATGGCAAGTAGGGCGCCTTTCCCTTCCACATGCAATGCTCTCTCCCAGCAAACGCATGGGCGGGGACTGTGCCCAGTAGCAGCAGCAAGCAGCAGAAAAAGAATAAAAGATGTCCAAAGCAAGAGTAGAGCAGTTGAAGACCGGAGAGAGCGTAGTGGGAAGTAGACTGTGAGTCTGTGACTAACACATGCCGCTGGAGTAGCTCCAATCTGTTGGCACAAGAGAGGCAGGTAGAGAAAGGGAAGCGTGTTCCCTTTTTTTTCGCCCCACCTGCAAGTGCGAGGGGCACATTTCTAGGCAATGCGCTCTCTATCAGTTGTACAAGATTTGTCTGGTACCAGATGATAGAGCGTCTCCTGTGTTATATTAACCACTCAAAGCATTGATCCGTATTATTTAGACTACTAAGCACAAGCTTAATATTCTGATGCATGTGGTCCATGCTTACTCTGTTTCAGTGGTGGAACCCGAGGGCCGGAGAGGGGGGGGGTGGGTTTGGGGGCCGCAGGCCCCCTCAAATTTTTTTTTTTATTATACTGTAGAAAAAAAGAATTTTCATCAAAAATTCAATAAAAATTCAATTTTTCATCCAAAATTCAATAGAAATCCAAATTTTTTATTAAAAATTCAATGATACATCACAAAAAAAATTCTCTTTTCACCCAATTACGATGTGTCATCTATTGCTCGGTCCCCCTTATTCAAAAGTGCTGGTTCCCCCCTTTGCTCGATTGCCTTCAAATTATTAAAACATGTGACTCTTTTCATTACAAACTGTTATTATGTAACTTTTCTGTTAAGCCATGCATGCAATTTGTACAATTTCACTAGAGTTTGACATTACATTCTATTCATGATTCCTATTATGTGCCAACTCATTTTAGTCTATTACTATTTTCAATTTATCAAAATATATGGCATACGGACATCATAATATTTTGTTTAGTCATTACATTTTCCTATAAGTCGATATAATATTTTATTACATTTTTTATTAGAATTGTTCCATAATACAACAACTTTATTTCTAAGAAAATCTCATTGCAACACGCAACGTATGAGATGTAAAAAATTTATAAAAAATACCGCAGAAATGCATGGGTATACTTCTAGTTTTATTAGGTGCATGAACACCTTCGAATTAACGTCGACGGCATTCCTTGCTTTGTTGTTCTGAAGAAACCTACAAGAGGACAGTGAGATTCTGTAGTTCACTTGAGAACAAATAATTGGTCAGGATTTTGAGGAAAATTGACATGCAAAACCTCACGGCTCCGTCTCCGTGGTTTATGACGGAAAACCTAGTGAAAAACCCAGACACAACTCGCGATAGCTTGAGCGTCTCACTTACACTTGGCGGTAACCCATGAAAAGATGGATTCTGCCGTGTGCCATCACTACTGCTAAGCTTTGTCAGTTTTCACCATAGCGATCAACAGCTTCGACTCCCCACGATAAACATTCGCCAAAGTCACCAAAGGACTAACACCACACAATTTACAACTTCCACAACTAGGGAAGCATCGTATCCAATCAACATCGCCTAGTATGGGCTGGCAGATGGCACTGACTATGGGCTGTGGCCCAGTTAGGAGCGAAGGGACTCGTGGTAGAGAGTTGGGCTGGCTGGATTGGGCCTGAGAAGGAGGATATAGGGCAGCCTGGCAAGATGGTTTTTGAGATGAAAAAGAGATGGGTAGAAAGGAATTTGAGTGTAAAGGAAAAAAGAGAAAGGACAAAGAAATGGTTGGCTAAAATTTATGAGAATTCAACCCACATTACATTTGGAAGATTCAAACTAGCGAATGCTTATTTAAAAACTAAATTTTAAACTATGTTTGAATTATTTGAGAGTTTTAAACTCTCCGAACAGGTTTAATAAAACATTTTAAACTCTAAATTGAAAGCTATAAACTTGTAATGTAATCCTATTCAAACTTAATTTTAAATTAAATTTGAACTCTTTTTTGAAACATAACTTTGAATCTCAAATTAAACTTCTTTTTTGAAAATTAGTTTTGAAGTAATTCAATAATATTTTGAAACAATTTTGAAGCTAAATCTTAAACTAAAATTATATTTTTTAATAAATACATGAACTTTAAAACTTTATTTTGGAATATGAGTAAAATCTTATCGAGGATTAATCAAATTTTAAATTCATTTTTTGGCAAATGGTGTAAATGCAGCTACAAAAATTAAATTAAAACTTTAAAAATTGAAGAAATCACATCTTCCATTGTTCAATTTGTCATCAACCTAATTAAATTGTAGAAAATTGGAAAAATCATTTATTTTGAAGTGTGATAGAACACAACTTTGTATTCAAGTCGTGAATTGAGCTGTTCAACCTTCAACTCGAAATGACACTATTTTCAAAGTTGTTCAACTCTGAACTCCCATTGCAAGCTAAATACATCTTCAGAAGTCACAATATAATGCCTTGGTCATCCGTAGAGCAAACAAGTCATACCTTTCCCATATTGAGATATATATATGGCTAGAAAAGTTCACGTAATTCAACTAGTTTTCTTTTTTCCAATGCAGAGTACCATCTGTCATGCTTCCCGTGGTGTGAGGAAAAAATTCTTTATGGGTTCTATAGCCCATGTAGGATGCAGTGTTTATCTTGACTCTATCAGCAATAGCATAAATATGTTCTTGATATGAATTCTCATCGATTTGAAAGGATTTAAATGGCTACAGGGAGGGAGGGGGGGGTGGGTGGGGGTTGGCGTGAATGGCCTATATCTACAAAAAGCACAAGACTAGAGCAAAAATTATTAGTACTATAGAGGATCATAATAGTAACTACAAGCTCTAACTCAGTGGTACTTATTTACCACTTGGATTTCATTCTAGCGGATGCTTGGCCGCCTAAGTTCTTGCTTGGGTGGATACTTCACTGTCGTAGTCATTTTTTCTTGGTGGATGCTTTGCCGCTGCGGCTTCATATTCTATGTTGTTATTCTTGTGTCGTTGTGGTTTTCAATGTAGGTCTAGTCGCTTAGGTTTGTGGTGGAGGGCTTCTCCATTTCGCCTTTCTTTCTGCTTTGTTGTCGTTTAGGTTCCTAACCACTTTCTCTGTGCTTTTGTAGCCAGCACTTTGGGTTCTCTCGAAGTTGCGCTGTGTAAGCTATATTTTCGGCACTCTAGTCTGCAAGCTGTGGTACGGGATCCTGTCCGACCCCACGTTCCAGTTCCATCGAATGCCTCCTCTCCTCGGCTTCCTATGTGGCTCCTACACCAACGGATACGACGAATCAGCAGGCCTCGTCCCCATCACAACAACACACATCTCTTTCCGCCAGCCTGTGTTCAGATGCTGGGCTCTCGACTGCCGCCATGGCCGTGTCCTCGTCCTAGACACGGTGGAGGGCACGACGATGGAAAGTTATCTCGCTGTGTGGGACCTGTCACCGGCGACCACAAGGTGCTCAGCGATGCCGACCCGAACCCACTTGGCCACTATAGCGCGGTTCTTTGTGCGGCGGCCGGCTGCAACCACCTTGGCTGCCACGGTGGCGGCCCTTTCCAAGTGGTATTCATGAGCATCACCTCATACGACGACGACGGCACCTGTGCTGCTAGGGCATGGGTATACTCATCCAAGACTGATGCATGGAGCGCGCCGGCGGCTTCTGTGCAGATACAGCGTTCTGCCTTCATCGAGAGGAAATGCACGGCCATTGTTGGAGACCAAACCTACTTCTTGCTCAGCCCAGATGCCGGAATTCTCAAGTATGATCTGGGAAAACGATGCTTGATTGTGATTGGCTCGCCATGCATGTACACGTACATCCATCCTGACAATGGTATCCTCATGGCTATGGAGGACAGTTCGCTGGGGTTCGCCGGCGTTAATGATGATGATTCAACCCTCCACTTGTAAAGGCGATAAAGGTGAATCTGGATGGATATATGGGATGGGTAAAGGATAGGGTCATCTTGCTTAACAATCTAGTTCCTTTTGTTCGGACCACTCCGGACGGATACAATCAAGTGATCAATGTTGTTGGATTCACCGAGGGCGTGGATATTCTGTTGCTGAGCGTGGGTGAAGATGGCACAGGGTTCATGTTTGAGCTAAAATCAGGGCGGTTCAGGAAACTAAGCAAGCCTGAGTACTACTGCTATGATGTCTTCTTCCCCTACTTGAGCTTTTACATTCCAGGTAAATAAACTACTGCCTTGCTTTTTACTTATATGATTCAGCGCGCACTTTACAAATTCTATATACATGATGTTATGCTATGTAGACATTTTATTTCAATGGAAAACTGTTATGGTGGGCTGCACATACCAGAGGAGGGAGTGCGCCAGTGGCTGAAGGCGGGCCGCACGGAGGGCACGCCGTCGCGCTGGGCGCGGTCACTGTTCGACTCGATGTCGCGTTTTCAGGAGTAGATTGAGTTCAAGTTTGTTAGATCATTCGGTTGGTTAGATTGTGTGAGCATTTTTAGGAGATTTGTTAGCTGCTTGTGTGAGTCAGTTTGCATGTATCAGGACTATAAGGCACAACTCTTTGATTAATGAAAGGATTAGCCAGGGTTGAGTTTATCTCTCTTGCTTGCTCCCTGGCGCCTAGCCACCAAAGCACGTTCTAGCCACAGCAATCGGCGCCGCCACCTCGCCGTCGGGCGTTCAAGCCACGCCCGGCCGTCTCGCATTCCTACTCCTTTTGCAGCAACGCATGCCGTGACAACCTGTTATCGGTGACTATGTCGTCCTCGGACTCATCTCCCACCACCACCACCACTGCCGCCGCCGCTTCCACCGCTGCGCTCACCACCACCACCTCCGCATCCATCATACCCACCGTGCCACTGCCTTATTCCCAGGCACCACCGCAGGCATCCCCAGCCGACGCTTTCAATGCGCTGACGTCGGCCATTTATGGCATGCAGCGCTAGATCGGTGACTTGGCCACGTGGCTATCGGCTGTTGAGAGCAGGCCCTCCTCGTCCACACCCCCGCTGCCCCTGTATGACATGCCCAGGTACGGCGGCATTCTGGTGCTCTTAGCATCCAGCCCGGCCGCCTCGGCGTACGCCTCCGCACCACCGTTTCCTCCACCATTCCATTACGCTCCACTCGCGACAACTGCGGTGATCGTGTCATCCTCGCTACCACCACTGGCCACGGGTGTTCCGATCACCCATATCTCGTTTCCACACTCGCCCACACCCATGCCATCTATGTCATCCCTCATGCAAGGCGCGTCCACCGCGCCTATGCATTTTCCACCCCGGCTGCCAAATATCGTCCCAGAACTGACGGGCTTGGCAGTCCCTCGCTTCCACAAACTATCATTCCCAACCTACGACGGCAAGGATGACCCCGCTGGCTGGCTGAACAAGTGTGAATAGTTCTTCCACGGCCAATAAATCCGCCATGCGGATCGGGTCTGGCTGGCCTCCTACCACCTCATCGGCACAGCCCAGCAGTGGTTCCTCGTCCTCGAAAGTGATGTAGCCTGTTGGTATCTGTTAATGCCTACTGAATATTCCGCAAATGCACGGATATATTGTAGCACTTCACCGGATATGCAAACCTAGTTTTTAATATTGAACCCAAAGAAAGATGTATGAGAGTAACTAAACCAAAACTTAACTCCGAGTAGTAGACAAGGATGGAGAAGATAGGGATATAGAGAAGATGACTAGGGCTTCTAATCTTGGCTCAAGTAGGATATGCTTATAATGTTTTACTAGAGAATTACATAGAAGAGCACAAGCGAAACTGCAACACTTCTACCAATTATACTCCTGCTTGGCCTACTGACGGGATAGTGGGATATATAAGATTCAACAAGGCTATAGAAGTCACCCCCGCGAGCTACCACCAAATCCAGATGATAGGGTACATCTACGGGTAACGACGTCTAAGCACCACGCTTACACTACGAATACTACTCTAACCCAAAAGCAACAAGAATTAAAGTACTCAAAAGAGTCATAAACAGGTAAAACCAGATGAACAATGTTACTTACTTGAACACAGAAGTTGATCCCAAGTAATCTCAAAGGTAAGTTCCAATGAACTTAACTCCATTGGATACAAGCCGTAGAGGAAGCATCGACAGGCCGATACTTCCTCTAAAACTCTCTCCTTCACTCTATCTCTCTATTTCTGATATAAGACCAGCTTTTAGATCATAGAACTAGTCTTCTACTTGGAATGCTAACTCTAGAGAGGTATGTCCATTCAAAGGACACCTCCCAGGATCCTATCTAGGGTTTCTCAATGAAGTTTATGGTTTCTTCTGAATGGATCCTCCTTCCAGAGGGTCGGCTCTGCTTTTATAGCCCTAGTGAATAAACATAAGCTCTTGGATCAAACTGACTTAGGCGGATGGCTAAGATTCATCCTCAAAGGCGGTGGAGCATCGTCGCACGAACGGGCCGCTAGGTGGGCCCATGGGAGGCCAACCGGTCTAGGGGGTGACCGGCCAGTGCCCTTTGCTTGGGCTCAGGCCTAGCTTCGGCGGGTTGTCTTCTCGTTCCTTCCAGAATGTTCCTGCGTTGCCACAGTATTGTTGGTATTTCTTAGCGAAACCAGCCAAATCCGCAAGCACACGGAATTACCGTCATAGCACTTCACCCGGTGATAGACAGGGTATCGTAATTTCATGAAGAACGGTTGTGTCTAGCCAACTAGCTTAGTCCACCCTGGTGGGTTGAAGAAAAGAGATCCTAGGTAGTGAGGTTTTTCTATAGTTTAGATCCTCTACTCGAGGATAATCTTACTTACTACACTCTTGCTTCGAGCACCGGATCGCACCTAGTTTGCTAAGTGATGACAGCTTAACAGCTCTACGCCACACCCGAACGTGGGGGAATACAAAGGATGTTAGGGCTGTCACCACCTAACACCTACCCCTCACCCGTGGAATGTGAGGCAAACGAGGATAACCTATAACTTAGACACCACATCTACATTATCGATTACTATTCTAGCATCGGCCAGGAACATCCGTCTTTATCAGGAGTTCTCTACTAGAACATCCGCTACTAAGGCAAGTAACGGACAACGAACCCACAAGAATGTAATACGTAAGAGAATACGAAATAGAGACTTACCACCGTAGAAGAACACGGACCTTATACTCCAAGTAGTATATGGCCGTAGAGGTACACGTCGAGGGGAGCCGACATGTCCGGCACTCCGCCTCCTCAACCCGGAGAAGCCGGATCCGAGACAAGAGATGTCAGACACGTCTGAACCTTCTCTTCTTTCCCTCTCTTACTTCCTACACTAAACTAGCTAGGCTAGGATGGAATTTGAGCTTGACTCTCTTCTTCTTCTCCACTTGAATTGTGTGTCTTGAGAGAAGGTGAGGGGGTCCTTTGATAGTTGCTGGAGGTCGGTTCTGGCCTGGACAGCAGTAACTCCCTGTGAAACTGACCTAGGAACCAACTGAGTGAACTACCAGAGAAAGGTGGGCCTGAGAGGTGGTGCTGGGGGTGCGGCCGCACCCTGGTGCTGGCGCACCAGGGGAGGCTCAGCTGGCCACCGCCTTTCTCTGGTCGGTTGTTGGTTGGGCCTGGATGCTTGCCTCGTGTGGTGCTCGGCCCAAGTATGTAGATGGATGTGGGTTCCTATAGAATTGCCTTTGAATCTTGGGCCGGATCTTTGGACTTTTATATGCTTTTGGCCCATCTTTGATGTCTTTTCATGATTGCCCTACAAAACATGTATACTCACCAAAACTATAGAATTTGTTAGTGTATAGACCCTATATTCTAGTTATGGTGGTGTTTCATCTCTCTTTTGTGTGTATGTTGACGGTATATGATGTGAGTTAAGAGCCGTCAACAAACTCCCCCACACTTAGTCTTTTTCTCGTCCTCGAGTGAAGCTGGTGACTAAGGTAGATAGGTTCTCCTTGTAGATGATAACTATACATTTTTATTTCAAGATTCCATCTGAGTCCATGAATTTCAAAGTCC
The DNA here is from genome assembly GCA_015844335.1 of Chrysopogon serrulatus. NCBI lineage: Eukaryota > Viridiplantae > Streptophyta > Magnoliopsida > Poales > Poaceae > Chrysopogon > Chrysopogon serrulatus. The sequence goes on from JADLZL010002213.1 coordinate 19,974, forward strand.
ATCACAATTTCTCCTAGACAACTTGAATAGTAACAATGACTTTGATTTTACTTCCTTTATTCTACTTCTGCTTTAAGGACTTGGGTTTTTGTATGTTTTTTGAAAAGGTGATAAAACTTTGCTTTTTCCTATGATATCCTTGGTTTCATGGGAGACTTTTTCTTCTTATGTTATTTGCTAACTTCTAGACTTCATGGGGGAAAGTACCATACCTTTAGATCAGGAGGTATTTATGAAGCTTTTTATTTGTATACTTCCTGTACATGCTCTTTTCCTCTTCTGCTTCTTTGAGAAATGTGGGCTATCTCTCTGGCGGGTGCTTTTGCACCCATTTTTCGCTCAGTCGGTGTCTTTGCACCCCTTGTTTTACTCTCATTTTTTTGGCACATTCCTTTTTGGTATGGCATCTTTTCTGGCTCATGCACCTTTGGCATGGCATCTTTTCTTTGTTATAGCCCACAATCTCTTTTGGCATCTGAGTTTTACGAGTCATGCAACAGGAGTGTATATTTTTATTATTTTTTATGTGAATCCCGATCAGTAGGCATTATACTTTTCTCTCATTAAGTCATAGAAAATTAGAGAGAAATTCATAATTGGTAAAATTCCTATGTGACCAAGGTTTATCAAGAGAAAAATGCTAGTTCATCATGGTTATTTTTATTTATAAATCCCAAGTCTTTTTTGCATAGAGTAGAGCAAAGGTCATATTATCATTTGTCATTTGTACTAATTCAAGTTACTAGCAGGAAAAAAGATGTACTTAAATGAAGTTCATAGATCAGGTTTCTCTTGTAAATAAAATGTAAGCATATCATGTACAAGGTGAGAATTGTTAATTTCATACCTTTGAGAGATGAACGCTCCTCCCCCACACTTGTTTTTGTGCCTAGCTTTTAATTTTTATTTTGTACTCAAGAGTAGAAAACAAAAACAAGTGTAGACAATATATTTTGGAATTATCAAGAGAAATTAGGCATATATTACAATTGATGAAAGTAAAATATTTAGGAAGCAAATACTGAAAAAGTAAATTTGTGCCTAACTTATTGGTGCGGGGGAGATTGATGATCACTGTAGTGCTTTGAAAACACTCCCACTGCCCTAGCAACTTTTTTTGATCCTCCGGCTCGGGGGGCGAACCTAGTGGTGTCTAGTTCGTCCCCGTAGCTCGGTGATCTTGAGCTGTGCTAGTGCAAGGTCCCCGTGCAGCTTCCTCACAAGATACCTTAGTGAGAGGACCGAGGTGCTGAGCGGGACGGCAGCAGAGGCCCGAGTCAAAGTTTCTGACTCGAGATCGCTAAGAACGGCCTGCCTATGGATCCGGGGATTCTCCGCTCTCTTGAACCTGAGAGGGAGGGAATGATCCTCGGACGGCTCCTTTCCTTTGGAGCCTGAGGCCTGGCCGTTGGGGGCTGGCATAGGACCCTTGTCCTTGCGCATGAGCCCCTTAGCGAGACCGCCCCCAACCTTGGGAACGCCCACTACCGTGTAACTACGGCTGATAGCCGGACTACTTGGACCGCTAGAGATGCCCGAAGGCGGTACAACAGAAACGCTCCTAGTCTCCCTAGGATGACTAGGCTCGGCCCGTGTTGATGTTGTTGGCTTTGGTCCTAGGATGCTGGCAGTCGTTCGCTTCACCGTCTTGTCCACTCATACGCCGAGCTTCTTGGCGATCCGTGTTCGGGTGGTGCCCGAACCTCCTTTGGCCACCTTGCTCCCAGTGCTAGCCGTGCTACTAGCATCGCTAGCTGGGGGCATGAGGGCTAGCGGTGCCGCCACTATGGCTTTTGCCTCCTCTCTCATGAATGAACTCTCCGGGGGCACATAGCTGGCCCTTGTACACTCTCTAGGCTAAGATCAGTGTAGGTGCCACGGAAGAGGACAAGGGCATGTTCATATGCCATTGTTAGGGAGGAGAGAATGCAAGCTCAAGTGTATGTGTGTGTGAGAGAGAGATGCTTGAGCTTGTATGGAGAGATGGAGAGGCCTAGGGGGTCCTTATATACTGCTCTGGCCGTGCAATGGCTGAGCAACACCAAGGGTGCCATCACTCAGCTCATAAATGCTGATTGGGCGAAGATCGAGGACGAGAGGGGCCAGGGGCGGTGCGCCCGTACCATGGTGCGCCCGCACCCCTGGCACGCCCCCCTCGACGCCCTTTCGGCCAGGTGCAGAGTGCTGGATTTCAAATTCAAATGTGTTGAGGATTTTTCATTATTGCGCTGTTTGATGGCCGGGATAGATAAAATATTTCCTACTTTATGTATTTTGAAATTATTTTGGGTTTTGAATTTTGTGTAAAATTGAATTTTAAACATGACAATCAATTATGAGTATGGAAAATCGGTGAAAAACATCATGTTTTAAATTAGTGAGGGTATTTTGGTAAATTATTAATTTAGATTATGTACACTCATTTTAATTATTATTATTATAGGATATTGTAATGAGGAAATTAAATCTATCCTATCTATTTCTTGATTATCTTTGGGAGAAGGTTCTAGGAAAATTTTTAAACGTTGACCATTGACTTTAAAAATGTTACCTTCGTCATCTTGGATAGTGATTGCTCCATGTAGCGAGTTGTTGATGACGGTATATGGTCCCTTCCATTTACTACGTAGTTTCCACGCACCGAAGAGTTTTACCTTTGAGTTAAACAGAGCACCTTGTCCCCTTGTTTGAAGTCTTTAGGCTTGATGCGGTGGTCGTGCCATCTCTTGGTTCTTTCCTTGTATATTCGGCACTTTGTGGTATGCCTTCTCCCGCCATTCTTCTAGCTCGCCTATTTGCTTTTGCCTATTTCTGCCAACTAGCTTGACATCCATATTCTAACTCTTGATTGCCCAGTAGGCTCTATGTTCTAGCTCTACTAGCAAATGGCATGTTTTTCCGTATACGAGTTGGAATGGTGACATGCCAATGGGGGGTCTTATAGGTCATTCGATATGCCTAGAGTGCATCGGTAATTTGTTTCTCCATCCCTCCCCATTTCATTGAGGTCTTTCTGCAGGATGTTCTTGATTTATTTGTTGGATGTTTACGCTTTGTCCCGCCGGGTACGTGGATGGTAGGGTGTTGCAATGTTGTGCTGTGCACCAAGCTCTTTGAGGAAGTTTCTGAAGCTTTGATCTATGAAGTGTGATCCCCCGTCACTTATTAGCATCTTAGGTGTTCTAAATCAGGGAAAGATCACTTCATGGAACATTTTTCTTGCATGCTTGGCATCTGCTGATCTGCATGCCATTGCTTCTACCCATCAACTGCCACAAGGATGTACTCGCACTCATAGGATTTTTGGAATGGCTCCATGAAGTTGATGCCCCATACATCAAATATTTCTAGTTGAAGGTTATAGTGTAGGGGCATCGCATTGCGAGAGGTGATGCTGCCTTGAAACTGACATTTCCGGTATCTTCTGACGAACTCTTTAGTGTCCTCATACATTGATGGCCAGAAGAACCCGCACTGCCATATTTTGGCCTGTGTGCGGAAAACTCCGTAATGTCCTCCGTACGGTGCTGCGTGGCATTTTTTGATGATTTGCATCCCATCAGCAGTTGGCACACATCTTCTTAGCAATCCATCCGCACAGACCCGGTACAAGTAGGGTTCATCCCAGAGGTGCCTTCTGCTCTCAACTTGTAACTTTCTTTTGTTCTCCCCCGGTGGTACGTAGCCAGTGACCATGTAATTGATGATGTTTGCGTGCCACAGGTTGATGTCGTCTACTTTGAGCAGCATGTCATCGCGTAGGAAGTCATTGATCGGTGGATCTTGCATGTTAGTGACTTGCATACGTGACAAATGGTCGGCAACAGTATTTTCTACTCCCTTTTTATCTTTTATTTCTATGTCAAATTCTTGGAGTAGGAGAATCCATCTGATTAGCCTAAGTTTCACTTCTTTCTTAGTTAATGAGTATTAAAGAGCAGCATGATTGGTATGAACAATTATTTTAGACGCAACCAAGTAAGAGCGGAACTTTTCGATAGTAAAGACTACAGCGAGGAGTTCGTTCTCTGTTGTGGCATAATTAAGCTGTGCTCCTGTTAAAGTCTTGCTAGCATAGGCTAAGGCGTGATGCTTTCTATCTTTGGTTTGTCCTAGGACTGCGCCAACTGCGTAGTCGCTAGCGTCACACATGATTTCAAACGGTAGCCTCCAATCAAGGGGTTGGATGATTGGAGCTAAGATGAGGGCTTTCTTAAGGGTGTGGAAAGCAGCTAAGCACTCATCTGTGAACTTAAAGGGAGCATCTTTGGCTAACAGGTTGGCCAGGGGTCTAGATATTTATGAGAAATCCTTAATAAACCTCCTATAAAAACCTGCATGCCCTAAGAAGCTACGGATCGCTTTTATGTTAACTGGGGGAGTCAATTGCTCGATCACCTCGATCTTTGCTTTATCTACCTCAATCCCCCATTCCGACACTAGGTGTCCTAAGACAATGCCCTCATGGACCATAAAATGGCATTTTTCCCAGTTTAAAACAAGGTCCTTTTCTTGACATCGTTGCAAGACTTTATCTAAGTTTTCTAGACAATGATCAAAAGTTTTTCCATAGACTGAAAAGTCATCCATGAAAACCTCCATGATTTCTTCGATCATGTCAGAGAAAATTGACATCATGCACCGTTGGAAAGATGCGGGTGCATTACACAACCCAAATGACATTTGTCGATACGCATAAGTTCCATACGGGCAAGTAAAAGTTGTCTTGCTTTGATCGTCAGGGTGGATGGGAATCTGATGATAGCTTGAATACGCATCTAGGAAACAAAAGAGAGAGTGTTTCACCAACCGTTCCAACATTTCATCATTGAAGGGTAGTGGGAAATGGTCTTTCTTTGTGGCCGTGTTGAGTTTTCGGTAATCTATGCACATCCTCCACCCTGTGACGGTGCGTTGTGGTATTAACTCATTTTTACTATTCTCTACTACCGTCATAACGCCTTTCTTTGGAACCACTTGGACTGGCTGACCCACTCACTATGTGGTACGGGATAAATGATCCCGGCGTGAAGAAGTTTTAGAACCTCCTTCTTCACGACTTCCCTCATCGCATTGTTTAATCTTCACTGGGGTTCTCGAGTAGGTGTGCTAGAATGGTCTATCGGGATGTGATGGGTACAAAGGGTCGGGCTAATCCCCTTCAAGTCTTGCAAGGAATACCCAAAGACAGACCTATACTTTTCTAGGATGGCTATGAGTTTGACTGTCTCCTCTTCACTAAGCTTATCACTAATGATAATAGGAGTTTCTTTGTTGCCATTTAGGAAAGCATAGCGCAAGCCGGTGGGTAGGGGTTTTAGCTTGACTGGGGGTTTTATCGGGGCTTCCTCTTGAGGAAGGTCTATGGTTTCATCTAGATCATCCTTTTCTTCAGTAAAGAATTCGGATTCTCTTTCTAAGGCTGATTCTGGTGAGTCAAAGGTATTACCGATTTAACCTCCATGGGCATATTAGGATCAGGAGGGTTGTTTGCCACCAAACGGTTGATATGTGCAAAAGATATGGCAAACTTATCCCTCCCTAGCTTTACATTAATCCCCCTAGAGGTTGATGACTCTATAAAGAATCTCTCTAGGGGATGCCCTATCAGGATATCAAAATCCTGGAGATCGAAGACATAAAAATCTAAGGGTATTTCAACATTGTTGTGATGCAATAGATCGTTAGATAAAACCCCTAGTCCTTTCAGTCTCGTGTTTGGCTCACTTCAGAAGTAAATGCTTGTTGGAGCAAGCGTTTTCTCGTTCAGAAAGAGCTGAACGAATGATGCAGACATCAGGTTTGCTCCAACAGTGGGATTATACAAGGTGTTCACCCATGTTCTACGGACCTTGGTTTGGATTACCGAGGAGGGATAGCATATCCGAATGTCTTCAGAAGCTAACTCCACTTTCTCCGCCCATTCCCTATTCATGGCAACGCACAGATCCTTGATGGAAGTTTTGAGGGTTTCTTGGTCAAGGGTGCTAGTCGGTTTCTTGGGTGCTAAGGGCTTCCGGTGGCACAAGTATTTGGAGGTATTGCCCAGATTTTCAAAAAGGGCATCCTCGAAAAACAGAAGATCCGAAGGTTGAAAACCTTCCTCCGGATTCTTATGTTCGGCTGAGGGTCTCTCTGTGAGTGGTAGTGTTTCGGCTTTAGCCGAAGAGACTTCCTCTTGGCATGGTTCGGCTTGCACTAGGAGGGGTTCTGGTGGAGGGGTATTTTCGGCTATCCAGGTTTGGAGTGTTTCCCCCTCCATTGTTGTCAGGTGTGTGAACGAACTTCCGGCAGTTATATCCAGGTGCAGGGCAGCTTCCTTTCTAAGCCCTAACCAAAAATGCTGTAATAGCACATGGTTGGGTATAGATGGGTCTGGGCCTGATCGTGATAGGATTAGGAATCTATCCCAGGCTGCACCTAAGGTTTCCTTCTCGCTTTCTCGGAAGTTGAGTATTTCTTGTCGCAGGGCAGCTATCCGGGATATCAGGAAGAACATAAGACAAAATTTGTTCCTTAATTCCTCCCAATCCCCTGATACTTTTCCTACGTTTTAGGTGTACCATTGTTTTGCTGTCTCATTTAGAGAAAAGGGAAACAATTTCCACTGCAAGGTTTCTTGTGACATGCCTGCTATAGTTAGGCATGCACAGAGTTGCTCAAACTCCCGCAAATGGTGGTAAGGGTTTTCATAATCTAACCCCGAGAAGGTTTGTTCTCGAACCATGGCTATGAAGCCAGGACAAAGCTCATAGTTTGTGGCTATGATTGGCTTTGATGATTGTGGTGGCTCTACGAACTCGCCCTTAGGAGCAGAAAAGTTTTGAATTGAAATGTTCTCCATTTTTTTTAGAAAAGATAAAATAAAGGATACACAGGTGGACTAGGTTCGAAGGCTAAAACAACAACCGTCCCCGGCAACGGCGCCAGAAATGCTTGTTGGTATTTCTTAGCGAAAGCAGCCAAATCCGCAAGCGCACGGAATTACCGTCGTAGCACTTCACCCGGTGATAGACAGAGTATCGTAATTTCATGAAGAACGGTTGTGTCTAGCCAACTAGCTTAGTCCGCCCTGTTGGGTTGAAGAAAAGAGATCCTGGGTAGTGAGGTTTTTCTATGGTTTAGATCCTCTACTCGAAGATAATCTTGCCTACTACACTCTTGCTTCGGGCACCGGATCGCACCAAGTCTGCTAAGTGATGACGGCTTAACAGCTCTACGCCACACCCGAACGTGGGGGAATACAAAAGATGTTAGGGCTGTCACCACCTAACACCTACCCCTCACCCATGGAATGTGAGGCAGACGAGGGTAACCTATAACTTAGACACCATGTCTACGTTATCCATTACTATTCTAGCATTGGCCAGGAACATCCGTCTTTATCAGGAGTCCTCTACTAGAACATCCGCTATTAAGGTAAGTAACAGACAATGAACCCGCAAGAATGTAATACATGAGAGAATACGAAATAGAGACTCACCATCGTAGAAGAACACGGACCTTATACTCCAAGCAGTATATGGCATAGTGGTACACATCGAGGGGGAGCCGACACGTCCGGCACTCCGCCTCCTCAACCCGGAGAAGCCAGATCCGAAGCAGATGTCGGACACGCCGTACCTTCTCTTCTTTCCCTCTCTCACTCCCAACACTAAACTAGCTAGGCTAGGATGGATGAGCTTGGCTCTCTTCTTCTTCTCCACTTGAATTGTGCGTCTTGAGAGGAGGTGAGGGGGTCCTTTTATAGTTACTGGAGGTCGGTTCTGGCCTGGACAGCAGTAACTCTCTGGGAAACCGACCTAGGAATCGACTGAATGAACCGCCAGAGAAAGGTGGGCCCGAGAGGCGGTCTTTGGGGTCTTGGGCGCACCCGGTGCGGGCGCACACCGGGGGGAGGCTCGGTGGCCACCGCCTTTCTCTGGTCAGTTGTTGGTTGGGCCTGGATGCTTGCCTCGTGTGGTGGTCGGCCCAAGTATGTAGATGGATGTGGGTTCCTTTAGAATTGCCTTTGATCTTGGGCTGGATCTTTGGACTTTGAATTGCTTTTGGCCCATCTTTGATGTCTTTTCATGATTGTCTTGCAAAACATGTATACTCACCAAAACTATGGAATTTGTTAGTGTATAGCCCTATATTCTAGTTATGGTGGTGTTTTATCTCTCTTTTGTGTGTATGTTGACGGTATATGATGTGAGTTAAGAGCCGTCAACAAGTGTCCAATCTCGCATCTTATACTACCATATGGCTCCAAAAGCGTGTCTTTTCCAGTTTATGCCTGTGAAATTAATGATTTAATAAAACTCATGAAATTCATTAATCAAAACCCTACTTCTATGTAGATAGATTGCTTTTAAGTCTATTTATAAGGATGGTTGATGGTTGTTTTAGGACATTAAGGACCATCAACAATACCCCTATACTTAGGCTTTTACTCGTCCTCGAGAAAATGATGAATAACTTTAGACATAACCTCAGAAAAAGATATCAACATAAGTCCATTCTTGGTTATTCCTGCACTGCAGGATTCAAAGTGTCTACCATGCAGCTTTGGAAAGTTGAAAAACAGAACAGCCAAACAGATCACCATCTTCTTATTGCCAAGTCAATTGGAGATTTTTTTAGAATTTTTGAAGATAAGCCATAGCTTACCTGCTCCTCAATGTGGCACTCTCAAATCACTCAATATATGTAGTATTTTTGGATTCTCACCAAGGTATGAATGTGAATGTCTTCTCTTACTGTAACCTACCTCTAAAAAGCCTTATGTGGATTTAACGGTTTGGCAAGAAATAGTACACTTACCTTACACATTGCTGAGTCAGCGTTTTAAGTTCCAAGGAGAGAAATGTCATACTCTTAGATCAAGATGTGCATGTGTGTGGAATATATGGTGGCTATCCTAGTTCTACTATACTCATACTTGAAGGATATATCTCTCTAGCTTAAATCAGAGTGCTTTTAAGATCATGGGCTATCATTTTTCTTCTTCTTTTTCTTTCTTTTCTCTTCTTTTTTTAGAGAGGCGGGCATCTGAGTACCCATTGTTTTCAATATTTGGACACTTTTTAAACTCTCGTTTTATTTTCTTTTTGCATAGCCCATGTCTTTTCTGCACAAACTTTTGCAAGATAGAGATGACAGAGAATATTAGAGCATAAGTGTATAAGATCCTACCAATAGTCTTTTTGGGTGTGTACCCTCAGTGTAAGAGTAACACATTCTCTATATGGATGGAAGGACATGTTTTGCGCCTACACCCAGTGTAGGGACAGTGCATATATCGAGTGTAAGTGGACCTTGATCTTGGGAGTATGATAAATCTCTACAACATGGGTCTCAAAAGCTGACAAAGCTCAACGCACGACAAGCAACTTATGTAGAAGGTTTATGATCATGTATTATGCATGGCTCTATTAGGAGTTTGATAACCACAGAGGAGTAGCATAGTTATTGTTTTTAAGTTTTGAAATGAAATTCTCCAATAACTTAGACATAGAGTTTCAGGTTCTCATGTTCTACTATATCTCATTCGTCAACAACTTAAGTAGCTGGGGTCCCTATAAAGAGTTCCCAATAGCAGCAAGTTTTTGAAGAAGTGAATTATGTGATTCTTGTTATTAGGTCATGATTTATCAGAAGATTTTCAATTCAATTTAATGAGAGTGTTTAGAGTAAGTACCTGACTGTGGTCCTTTGTTTGTTCTTTGGTGGCTTTCGCGATCAAAATTTGCTTCAGTGTTCTTGTGTTCCTCCCCACACTTATTTTCTGTTTTCCTTTATGCACAACATGGTGGAGACAAAAACAAACATATATCCAGAGAGAATAGATAAAAAACTAACTCTTTATTAATAATAGGAAGACACTTTATTACACAAGAACTATCATAGGTAACTAACTAATTTAACCTGAATGACATAACTATCTTGTGTGCCTTATACTACGACTGTCTCTAGCTCTTTCTTCTTCTCCAGCCTTTTTACCTTAGCCTTAAGCTTCTTATACTTAGCGCGGGTATTTTCATGTTTTAGTTCTAAGGTCGTAAGGCGCTCAGAGAATTGCTCTGCGAACTTCTAGAGGTTCCAGATGGTACCTCTGCACATCTATTCTCATCTCTAAGGTGGCATTAGTAAGACGTGGTTTCTTCAGAGGTGGTGCAGAAGTTGGCTCTATCTTCTTCTTCCTCAAGGGCTCCTGTGGGTTATTCCTTGGTGGGGTGAACTTCACCTTGCTCGGATCAACTCGAGCACCCTCCAAGGTCACACGGGGTTTGGCCGCAGCGTACCACGCATAGGTCACCTCTCCAAACTTGGTGGTTACATCCATCAGCGTCTCTCCTTGCCTAGGAGGGAGAAGCTTGGTCCCTTGAGGCAGGGAGATCTACGGTAGTCCTTGCTAATGTGGTTTGTCTCCCAGAAGCAGACGAGGCGCCAGTGGAGCGATGGCAGGATGATTGATCGCCTGGGCGTAGAAAGCTTGGTCCATAGGTCCTCCCTGAATTTGAGCTAGGATGACCTCCTTCAAGGGCACTGTGATGATCTCCTTTAGGGGGTATAACTACCAGCTGCTTCGGTAGGATGACCGCCAGTGGAAGGATGTCCTTCAGCTCTTTGACGGTGTAAGGATGGTTTGGGTTGACCACTGAGAGAGGTGGAGTGGTGGAGAGCTTTTCTAGCTATGGGTTGAGAGAGGAGAGCTCTTGGGATAGGAAAAGAATGACCCCTGGGGTTCTTTATATAGTCTAGGTGGCTTGGGCAGGAGGTCAATCCATCCCACAAGGTCTCTCGCAATGTGGCAGCGGCGGATGGTTATCGCGGCACGAAATTCGGAACCATAACGAACTGGACTACACAACGAGAGGCGGCGGACCCCAAGAGAGTCCAGCAGGAGGCCGATCGGTCTAGGGGAGACCGGCCAGTCCCCCTGGCTCCTCTCCTGGAAATTTTTCACCAGGTAGTTTCCTTGATTGTCACTATCCCAAAAATTTTCTGGTCACGACCCGATTCTCGCTAGAAGTGGCAGGTGGGTAAATTTAGGGTAAAACTAGGAAATAGATTTCAACTAAATCCTTAGTGGTTTAGGAGGTCCTAGAAAAATCTTAAGATATTGGCCATTTATCTTGAATAATGTACCTTCGTCATTTTGAAGAGTTACCGCTCCATGTGACAAAGCACTTACCACCGTGAATGGTCCTTCCCACTTTCTCTAGAGTTTACCATGCCTGAATAACTTTATTCTAGAATTAAAAAGTAATACCTTATCTCTGGGACTGAATTTCTTCTTCTAATTCTTTTGTCATGCCACCTTTTCATCCTCTCCTTGTATATCTTGGCGTTATGATATGCTCTTTCACGCCATTCATCAAGTTCCGAGAGTTGCATTTTTCTCCTAGTCCCGATGGCAAGTGACAGGTCTTTCCATAGACAAGTTGATATGGTGACATTCCAAGTGGTGTCTTGTAGGCTGTTCGGTATGCCCAAAATGCCTCAGGTAGCCGCTCCTTCCAGACAGTCCCCATCTCATTGACTGTCATTTGTAGAATGTTCATTTCATGATTTGCCTATTGGAAGTCTCTACTTGGCCACTTGTCTGAGAGTGGTAAGGAGTAGCGTCATAGTGTTGGATCCCTTGCTTTGTTAGGTACTTGTGAAAGTTCTTATCAATGAAGTTGGTTCCTCCATCACTTATCACCATCTCGGGACACCGAATCTTAGAAATATTATCTCATAAAACATCTTCTTAGAATTCTTGGAATTTGTAGCTTTGCATGGCATGGTTTCTACCCATTGGAAACATAATCCATAGCTACCAGAATGTACTCATAGTTGCCTAATTTTGGAAATAGTCCCATGTAGTCGATTCCCTAGATATCAAAAAATTCAATCCGAAGATTGTTGGTGAGTGGTATGGTATCTCTAGAATTAATATTGCCATGTCTCTAACATGATCCACATCTTTGAACGAAGTTCTTGGTATCTTCATACATGATTGGTCAAAAGAATCCACTTTGCCAGATCTTTGTATGTGTGCGAATTGCCCATAGTGTCCTCCATATCGTAATGAATGACATCTTTCAATGATCTTTATTCCTTCTTCCATCGGCACACATCTCTAGAGTAATCCATCAGAGCATACTCGGAAGAGGTATGGATCATCCCATATTTGGAGATGACTCTCATAAATAAGCTTCTTCCTGTTTGCCCCTGGTGGTACAAAACCTGCAACCATAAAATTGAAAATATTCGTGTACCAGAGGTCCGATCTAGAGATGGCATAGAGCATGTCATCTCGGAGAGAATCGTTGATGGATAGTTCCTGCATAATCTCAATTTACATTCTAGACAAGTGATCAGTAATATAATTTTCTACTCCCTTTTTATCTTTTATTTCTATGTTAAATTCTTGAAGTAGCAAAATCCATCTTATTAGTTAGGGTTTAGCATCTTTTTTAGTGAGTAGGTATTTTAAAGTAGTATGATCAGTATAAATAATCACCTTAGCTCCTACTAAGTAAGATCTAAAATTATCAATAGCAAAAACAACAACCAGGAGTTCTTTTTCAGTTGTTGCATAATTAAGTTGAGGTCATGTTAAAGTTTTGCTAGAATACGCAATTGCGTGATGTTTCTTATCTCTAGTTTGTCCCAAAACTGTCCCCACAGCATAATCGCTTGCATCACACATTAATTCAAAAGGTAGCGACCAATCAGGGGGTTGGATGATTGGTGCGAGAGATGAGCGCTTTCTTAAGAGTTTCAAAAAGCTTCTAAGCATGCATCATCAAATTTAAAGGGAACATTCTAAGCTCGTAGGTTTGTCAATGGTCTAGCAATATATGAAAAATTATGTATAAACCGGTGATAAAATCCTGCATGGCCAAGAAAGCTTTGAATCCTTTTGACATTAATGGGAGGAGGTAGTTGTTCAATTACTTTAATTTTAGCTCTGTCCACCTCTATCCCGTGTTCGGACACTAAATGTTTAAGCATTATGTCTTCTCTAATCATAGAAGTGATATTTCTCCTAGTTAAAGACTAAGTGCTTTTTCTCACATCTTTGCAAAACCTTATCTAAGTTCTCAAGACATTTGTCTAAGTTTTTTCACAAACAGAAAAGTCATCCATGAAAATATCCATAATTATTTCAGTCATATCAGAGAATATAGATATCATGCACCTTTGAAATGAAGCTAAACATTACATAGTCCAAAAGACATTCTACGGTAAGCATAAGTTCCATACAGACATGTAAAGGTAGTTTTGCTTTGGTCATCTGGATGGATCAGTATTTGATGATATCCCGAATGCCCATCAAGGAAACAGAAGAAAGAGTGATTTGCCAATTGTTCCAACATTTTATGAATGAAGGGCAATAGAAAATGATCTTTCTTTGTTGCCTTAACTGCTTTCGATAATCAACGCATATCTACCATCCAGTGACGGTTCTTTGCAGGATTAATTCATTCTTGTCATTCTTAACAACTGTCATGTCTCTTTTTTAGGCACAATTTGCATAGGGCTTACCTATTCTTTGTATGGCATCGGATATACAGTCCTAGCATGTAACAGTTTCAAAACTTCTTTCTTAACAACCTCCCTCATCGCATTGTTTAGCCAACATTGTGCTTCTCTAGAAGGTGATATATTTGGGTCTGTAGGAATATGATGGGTGCAAAGAACAGGACTGATTCCCTTAGGATCTTGGAGCGAGTAGTCAAAAGTGGATCTATGATTTTCTAAGACTATTATCAACTGAAAGGTTCCTTCCTGAGGGAGTTTATCACTTTATGATCATAGGAGAATTCCGATCATTATTAAGAAAAGCATATCTAAGGCCAGAAGGTAAGGGTTTGAGCTCTACGGGAAGTTTAGGTGGTTCTTCAAACTCATCTAAAGGATCAGGTTCTAGTGGACTATTGCCTTCCTCATATCGGGGTTAGGGATCATCTTTTAAGTCGGGTTCGAACAAAGATTCAAGAGATGCTTCTAAAACTTCTTCCCTAGGATCAGGCTCAGGACTTGGCTCTGTCTCAGCATTTAGAGTATGAGTTATGGATATAGGCAGATTGAAACTTTCTCAAGGCTAATTGTAACAGAACTGCCAAATTTAAAAAAGCACAAGTGCAAAAAAACACTTGCCGAAGCAACTGAATTAGCACACTTGAGCTTATAAACCTAGTAGTCCATGAAATCACGAAAGATTTTGAACCAACCAACAACTTAGCCAAGATCCTACATAGTTTAGCAGCCACAGTTCATATGTTACATAAAGTTCACACATAATCCGATTACATCAGAGTTCCGAGTAAAAGTTATTACAATACCAGGTTCAAAATAAAGTAGTGGAAGCAAATAGTTCAAATCCACACCCACGCACACTTAGTTCAATACAGATCAAGTCCAACAAAAGCAAGTGGGTGAGATATATAGAGAGACCACGTGCTTGGTCTAATAATCCCTAGCAGGGTAGAGACAGTTGGCACAGTACGCGTGGTACATCTGACCATCAGCACAACAACAAGAGAACAGAGCCCCGAGTACGAGAATATACTCAGCTAGACTTACCCATTTTAAACCAAAATAAAGTGACTCCAAGGTGTATGATAGGCTTTATCAGTGGCTAGCTTGACTCACCATTTTATGAAAAGCACAAGTTATCCATAAGAAGTAGTGAAGTATTTAGCTCAGCTTACAACTATACCCTACTTATGCTAGATGAGCACCTATGCTAAATAAACACTTATTTAGTTATTAAGCAGAAAATAATAACCATATCAAGCTTAGTCTTTCCTCATCATCATCATATAACCATCACTCTTTCATAAACATTACTATGATGACGTAACTCCAGTCAAGTGCTTACTATCTATGAGCTATGGTGATTCGAATCGATTCCTAAACAGCTGGTAAAATATTCCCCACATGAACCACACTCACCCGCTAAAGTGAGCTACAGGTAACCATAGCACTTATTTAGGAAGGATCGCGGTCTCGACAGGAACCACCATACCCAGGGGCCGCCTGACTGCCAGGACTCAGGATCGACCTGATTCTAGGCTTACTCTTCGTGCCCCAGTAGTCCCCCATACATCTCCAATACGGTGCGCACGCAGGTCGAATTTCGGCCTGAATAGTGTTAGGCTTTGCGGTCAGAGCGACTTATCCTTCCAGCTAAATATGGGGCATGTGTTCAATATGACCTGAGGGACTACAACGGTACGGTCCTTAATCGACACAGACGGAACCACAATAGTCCAAAACCCTATAAGATTCTACCTGATCACGATTTATGACATCATATCAGGTTATCATTATGATAGCAACATGAGACTAAAAGGAACCAAGTAACCACCTATATCTCACAGGTGACAAGAAATCACCCGACTTCTACTGGTCTAAGCAGGGCTAAGCACTTAACTCGATTCTAGACCTAGTAGGGTAACAAGGATATCGGTATAAAGGTAGACAAGGAGTAAATAATGCATCAAGCATAATTAAGTATTGAAAATCATAGGTAAGAGATGCTCCGGGGCTTGCCTTTCTCGAAAGAGCTAGGGTGGTGGTCCAAGCACTTGGGCAACTCCTCTCCTGGCTCCTCGCCCCCTGGGACCTCCTGCTGGAACTCCCTATCGGGCTCCTCGAACTCCTCCACGGGTGTTTCCTCTTGCGAGCCTGTATGATGCGAGTGCATATGTGAATATAAAGAATGCATGCGGGGATGGAATGGCATATGATGGTCATAGATGCTTGATTATGAGTGAATACATTTTAACTCTTATTTGACCGAGCAGGTACATATCTTCTCTCTACTAACTCTTTGTTTCTTTTACTGAGTACGTGCATATCTCTTCTCTAATAATTAGAAAAGATATAAAACAAAGCATATGTATGCATGCACATGGCAACATATGTGCATAAGCAAGTAGCAAGGTATCAAGTAACCATCATTTACTTTAGCTAAACTATACTTAAGAAATCATCAGCAGGTCATATGCATTGCCAGCACTCAAAAGCATCAAGATTACTCCAATCCATATTAATTTCAAATTGATATTGCATGATAAATTAAAGGCCTAAACAGAAACATATGTCTATAGTGCTTAGAAAAATCTAAGAAAACTACTAGCTAGAACATGCTCACTGGAAGCTAGCCTAAAATTTTCAGCTCAAATTACTGAGTAACTTACCCTATATGAAAATAACAAGCAATAGGACAGAATTGCACATGAAAATACTTTGTACTATAAAAAGTGTCAAATAATAGATTTCATATTTTTCTTATCTACTTCCTAGCACAAGAGCAGTCACTTAAAAATTACCAAGGCAATATCCTTCATATTTTATTTACTACAAATTTCATAAGAAAACAGCCTTTAATTCACTTAATTCACATCTCTGTACTTTTACATAGTAACAGAAAGCAAATTTTTTTTTTTGCAGAAACAACATCTCATGGGAGAACTACTAAATCAAGAATCACATTTCTTGACTTCTCTAGAATTAGTTATGCATTTTCTTAGTTTACAGGCATTTCACAAAATAAATAAAACTACACATGCAACCATCCCAAAAATTCCATTACATATTTTTTCCCAGACAGATCTACTCAAAACAAACCCAACAAAACTGGTTTGACCACATTTGGACCAATATTTTTCAAGATATGATTTTTGGAAGCTTTTTTAGAAAATTTGGAAATTATTTTCCTTTTAAAATGAACAAAAAATTCGCTGGGCAGCCGGGACCCATGGTCACCCGGGCCCTACTGTCGGCCGGCCGGGGGAGGGGGCACGGCTTTGACCGGCCCCGGCTCGCCGACGGCGTGGTCACCCGGCGGCGGGGGTAGCACCGGCATGTCCGTGGCACGGCTGGCACCGCCAGGTGTGCTTGGCATGGGGTTGGCAAGCCCCTAGCGGTGGCGGCGAGGTGAAGCGGTGGCCGTGGCTCTGCATGGCGGCGATTTCACCAGCTCCCGGTGACGACGAGGCACGGCAAGGCATGCGGGAGCTCCGCGTGGGCTAAGCGAAGCTCACCAGGCTTGGCGGCCGGGATTAGCAGCGCCATGTGGCCCGATGGCTTGCATGGCGGCACGGCGTCGCATGCGGCTATGGCGAGGCAGCGGAGCGGCAAGCCGTGGCCCTAATCGGCCCGACGGAGTTCACCGGCGGCTAGCGCTGGTTCCAGTGGCCCTAGTGCACACGAAGAGAAGGAGGATGGGCTGGCGCGGGCTGCATAGACCGCGAGCTCCGGCGAGCTTCGGTCACGCCGACGGTGAGAAGAACGGCCGATTGGCCCTCACCTGTGCGCGATTGGCGGTGGAAGCGAGCGCGTGAGCTCGGAGTGGCAATGGCAGAGTTGTAACAGAACCGACCAAATTATAAGAGCACAAGTATAAATCCATCACCGAAGTGACTAATTTCCACACTTGAGCCCATATAATCCCGGTAGTCCGGAAATCTCGAAGGATTTCAAACCAACAAAACATACAAGCCAAGATCGAACGCAATTTAACATAATTCACCATCCGTTACATCAGAGTTCACAAATTACATAACATAGAAGTACTTGGTTATTACAATACCAGTTTGCAGTAATAAAAGCCACATAGTTTTAAAACCATTCGAGAACACACACTTAGTTCAGATACATGCCAGTTCCATAGTTATCCCACAAAAGCACATGATAAGATAAAAGATATGATCTTTGCCCGAGATCTAGTCCTCATCCCCAGCAGGTGAAGACATACCAAGCAAAGAGCTCTGTATAAAGCATATCATACGCAACAAGAGGGAATAAACCCCCGAGTACGAGAATGTACTCGCCTAGACTTACCCGTCATAAATCAGAAATAAGATGACACCAAGGAATATGCAAGGCCGAAATATAAGTGGAGCTAGCTTGACATCGTTTGCATAAAAGCGTAAGTGATATTTAACTAAACAAGTTAATTAGGACTAGCAGCAGCTTAATTTATATTTACCTTTCATCTAAGTGTGCCCCTGTACTAAGCAAACACTTATTTATAACAAGCATTAATAACCATACCCATATTAGTACAGCTTTCCAATAACAACATCAACTTGAACCATAGTTATTTTAATGAGATCTACGATTGCCGGGCAAGGTCAAGTTCTCACTATCCGGGAGAGACGGCGATTCGAATCGATTTCAAGCGAGCTCGGGGGGTATTCCCAACACACACCCAGCAGACTGGATCGAGTCGCCTTAGGTTACTCTTCGCATTACAACTTCAGCGTGGCCCGGTTCTCGCGTCGGCAAAACCGGAAAGTCGGATAGCCAGGATGTTCAAGCCATGCTAACCCAAGGACGACGCCAGGACAGTTATACATGCTTGCCCTTGGTCTAGTATGCCGCTATCCCGCGAATTGCCCAACCGCCCCCGCTTTCCCCGTCTTGAGTTGAACTAACGAGCTTCGCGGCCACTTGGCACACGGGGCCGGGCCAACTATGTATTAGGGCTGCGTTCAACATGACCAAGAGTGAAACAACGACTCCGGTCCTTAATCGACTCGGGACAGGGGTCCAGGTCCCCTGCCCGGTCTTCTTTTAATTAATCACCAGGTTCACTTCCATGATACGACATAATGCCAATAGTGACCAAAGAGTAACCACCTATAACTCGCGGATGACAGGAAATCACCCGACTTCTACCGGTCTAAGCAGGGGCTAAGCATTTGCATCGCTCCTAACCTAGACATGGGATTCAGGATATAAAATATATATCTTGGACAAGGATAGGGGTAAGTGCAACAACATCTTCAACCAACTCCTAAACTTAATGCAATAAACAACATAAAGTACTCAAGTGCATTTTGAAAAAAAAATGGGAGGCTTAATATGCTCCGGGGCTTGCCTTTCACAAAGGTTGCAGGCTCGTGATTAGGGCACTCGTTAGTTCTTCTTCTCCGACGGAGTTGCTTTTCGCCGGGGTTGGTCCCTCCGGCTCCTCCTCCTCCTGCTGCAGGTCCCCGAACTCCAAGACCGTTACCCCCTTCGGCGAACCTATTGAATGCAATGCATAATGAGAATAATGAATGCACAAAAATGATTATGTAAGAGAGTGAATAACAGCAACAACACTAAACCTCCAGCTGAGGTGATGACTCTATTCAAATCACTTTAAGTTACAGAGTAGGTGCATATCTCCTCTCTAAACAGGATTGAACACTCACCAAGCAAGTCAAGGTATAACTTTTCATCATCAGTTAAGGACATACAACCTGCACCTAATCACGTGTATAAATTAGCAAAGCATCTACAAGATATAAGCCACCCACACAAGGGCAAGTATTCAAAGCAAACACATTTCAGGATTTCTGTCCTACACAAAGCAGCTGAAAGAAACAACTCAAACTGGAGTTCTAAAGCTCCAAAGGACATGTATGAGGACATTCTGGAAAGCTCAAGAAATTGTCTACAACTCTTATTTAGACATTATAGACAGATTCACAATTCAAAAATACCAAACAATCAGCTTTCCCAGATCTGTCCAGAAATTCCAGAGAGGAACCCTTTCTGGAACCTCACAAGATAATACCATAACTCTTAAACTACTCCACCAAATGCTTTCAAATTTTAACAGCAACTAGATAATGAAATTATCTACCACTTTTCTATTGACCACAAAGTCCGAAAACACCATCTAAGCTATGCAACAACAAAAGTATCACCAGCTGTCCAGAAAGGCTTAAATTGGAGAATTAATTATTTACTCATGTTCAAACTTACAATTCAAACTCACCCAACCTGACCAAAAGTTAAAGTATGACTAATGATTAACCGAAAATCTAACAAGCCATCCTAAAAAACATTAATTAAAGTAACCTTTTCAATTTATTTCATTATTTAAGGGCACAAATGAGCACATAGCAAAACTGACCAGAAAATTCCATAAAAATTACAGTAGACTACTTATAGCTCATATAGACCACAGTTCAAATTTCACAGTAAAGTACTAAGTACAACTTCCTGTACCAAAAGAACAAGCCACACAAGCTTAAAGATGGGAAATTCACAATTTCATTTGAAAAGTATCAAACAACAGATTTATAATTTTTCTTAGCATTAAGATAGCACCAAGATACAATGTCCCAAGTTTCACCTCATAAACATGCATACAGAAAACATGGTAAATATATTACCAAACAATGCCTAAAATCAACTTATTTAGCAAACTGCTCTGCAAAACAGGGATACATGCCAAACAATATTTTTCATAGGCAGAGTAGGTCAAAACAAAACTAACCTCACAGGTTTCACATTTTTAGCACTAATTAATAATTAGTTATGCATTAAACCATTTTCCAAGGCCTAGAACAAAATAAATACACCAAACAAAATTTACTGCAGAACATGCCATGTTTCATATTTTTATTAAAAACTAGACAACTCCAGGAACCTAGCAAAATTGGAATCACCTCATTTGGACACTCCTAGCTCCAGATATGATTTATGGAAGATATAAGCATTTTCTGGAAATAAAATAAAAATAAAACCTAATCCTAATCCGACTGACAGGTGGGGCCCACGGGTCAACGGACCCACCCGTCAGTGAGACCGAGACAGAGAGGCGGCGGCGGCGATTTTGACCGCGAAAAGCTCGTCGGCGGCGGCATCTCCGGCGAAACCAATACCAGAGGCGTGCTCCCCGTGACATGATGCGTCGGTTGGGGTAGGTAGCGGGGACCGAGGCTGACCGGAGCATGGTCGGCGGCGAGCCAAGCGGCCCGGCAGCGGCGCCGCACGGCGGCGCCATTGCCGGTTCGGCAATGTCGCTCAATTGGGCGTGGAATAGGGTTCGGGGGTCCTATGCGGCTAGGGTTTGGGATTGGCGACGGCGTTGAGCCCCGATGAGCTCGGCAGCGTGCGAGGCAATGGCGGCGAGAGCGCATTTGGCGGCGTGGAAGGCGTCTCGCTCGGCAAGCCGAACCCCTCTACAAGTAGCGGCTAACCAATTAGAGCTACGCCAACTACGGCTCATGACGACCCCTAAGACAGGACACGACGGCGGAGAGGGAGAAGGGCGGAGCATCGCCGCTAGGATTCCCATTCTACATCACAAAAGCGGCTACGATTGCTTGAGCGATGGCGAGGAATGGTGGCGGAACTCACAATGCGAGCTGGGGCTTCGGGCGAAAGACGGTGCTGGCGAAATGACAATGTGATGGAGGGCTTGAAACATGGTGAAGCTTCAAGCAATGGCGTGGTGGCGCTTTTGGAGGATGGTGCGGTGGCTGTGGTTGCTGCTCGCCGGCGAAGTCGCGGCGGCCGGCGGCGCCGCCTCCTTCTTCCTCCGCCCGCGAGCGAAGATGGCAAAAGAGAGAATGCGGCCGAGAGAGGGTCGTGGCGGCGTCGTGGCGGCTTGAGACGCCGCCGGCCCGACGCGGTGCAGGCCCAGCGCCGACGTACGGTCGCCACTTGGCTGCCGGTGCTGCCGCGGTCGGCCACCTCCCCCCCTCGAACTGAATTCAAATCGATTTGAAACCGACTGAAACCGCCATGTTCAGGTCATTGAAATTCAAAAACGAATCCGATTCAAGGGAAACTTCAGTAATAGAAGTTATAGATTGATAGGTGCTCTACAACTTTCATTATACGAACTCGAGCTGGATCGGCTTGGTTTGCAAGTTATAAGGCAGTGAAGTACCCTAAAAACAAACTGAAGCACACTTCAGACTTAGCCATTTTCAGAAGGTTAAAACAGCCCTGTTCTCAGCAGAGAAGGTTACTTTTGGGCATCTTGCGCACATTTTCAGAGCTTGAGCCTTAAACAAAGTTTGTTCTCCATAAAATTCTCTACAACTTTGTTTTAGGGTGCACAGCCATGCAAAGTTTCTAACTTGCACTTTCTAAACAGTCAAAGCAAATGGCTCTAGGAGTCATACAAAGTCAAACCAACACTTAAGAGTATCATTAGGCAATTTGATCAACACGAACAACGTTCCATTAAGTGTCCTAAACATCATTGAACTACTGTAGAGCATATTTGACACTGGTACATATCATGGCATAGTATCAACAAGCAAGGCAAGCATAGAATGACCCTCACAGGAGTTGCAACAAGAAAAATGCATAATGACTTGTCATGTATATGCATATATGAGATAATGATGATGCTCATGATCGGTTCGTGCAGGTGATTTAGTAGACCAAACACCAGAGGTGTTACAGCCCTCCCCCCTTAAAGGAATCTCGTCCCGAGATTAGGTAAACGTACCATTGTTCGGCAAATGAAGGATATACTTCTCTTAGGTAATCTTCCCTTTCCCAAGTAGCATCCCAATCACTCTCATTGTTCCACGTGACCTTATGAAACCGGATCACTCGATTACGTGTAATTCTCTCTTTAGTATCAAGAACCTTCACTGGTCGTGCTTCATATGTTAAATCTGATTTTAACTCTACATCTTGGGTTTCTATTCTTTCTTCAGGCACCCGAAGGCATTTCTTGAGTTGAGAAACATGGAAAACATCAAAGATAGCACTCATCTCTGGTGGTAACTGAATTTTATATGCTACCTTTCCCCTTTTCTCCAGGATTTGATAAGGACCCACATACCTCGGGGCTAACTTCCTTTTGACTCCAAAACGCTGCACACCTTTCATGGGAGACACCTTGAGATACACATAGTCTCCAACTTCAAACTCAATAGGGCGCCTTCGCCTATCTGCGTAATTCTTTTGTCGAGATTGGGCAGCCTTAATGTGTTGTTGGATAACCTTCACTTTCTCCTCGGCCTCCTGGATTAACTCCAGGCCATAATACCAACGTTCACCCGGCTCAACCCAATGAGAAGGTGTTCGACATCTTCTTCCATACAATGCTTCAAAAGGAGCCATCTTAATACTTTCTTGATAACTATTGTTATATGAGAACTCGGCCAAATGTAACCAGCCCTCCCAAGATCCTCCTGCGGATAGAACACAAGACCGTAGCAAGTCTTCTAGAATTTGATTGACTCTTTCTGTCTGACCAGAGGTTTGAGGGTGATAAGCTGAACTACGGAGCAAGTTGGTGCCCAATGCTTTGTGCATATGCTCCCAGAAACGTGCAACAAACTGTGGCCCTCGATCAGATATGATGGTTTTAGGAACACCATGGAGTCGATAAATCTGAGCCATATACAACTCTGCACATTGGTGGGGCCGGATAGTGACACTCACAGGAATAAAATGGGCAGTCTTGGTCAAACGATCCACGATCACCCAAATAGAATCATGACCCTTTTGCGTCATGGGCAAACCGGTGATAAAGTCCATGCTGATTTCTTCCCACTTCCAGCTAGGGACAGAGAGAGGTTGGAGTGGACCAGCAGGCTTAAGATGAACGGCCTTAACCCGACAACAGGTATCACAACGGGCCACAAAGTCAGCAATCTCTAGCTTCATTTTGGTCCACCAAAATCTAGGTTTCAAGTCTGCATACATCTTGCTACTACGGATGGATAGAATAATTGGAAGAATGAGCTTGACTAAGATCTGTTGCCTAAGGTCTTTATCTTTGGGTACCACTAGACGATCATCAAACCATAAGACACCCCTTTCATCCACACGAAAGCGAGTGGCTGGTTTTAACTTCATTTTCTTCTTGATATGAAAGATGCCCACGTCAGTCTTTTGAGCCTCAATAATTTTATCTGTAAGTGTGGAGCTCAAGGTGATATTGTGGAGTACCACTGGATGCATAAGGTGAGCTAAGTGATAGTCTCCTTGGATAGAAGAACTAGAATGAGACTTTCTACTCAGTGCATCAGCAACTACATTTGCCTTTCCAGGATGGTAGTGCACTTGCAAATTGTAGTCCTTGATCAACTCAAGCCACCTTCGTTGACGCATATTCAACTCAGGTTGAGTAAAGATATACTTCAGGCTTTTATGATCAGTGTAAATGTGGCACACATTACCCAACAAGTAATGTCTCCATATCTTCAAAGCATGAACTACTGCCGCCAACTCTAGATCATGTGTGGGATAGTTAACTTCGTGTTTTCGCAACTGACGAGAAGCATAAGCAATAACTCGCCCCTCCTGCATAAGCACACAACCAAGACCAGTGCCCGAGGCATCGCAATAAACATCAAAGGGCTTCTCAATATCTGGTTGAGCTAAGACAGGAGCAGAAGTCAACAAAGTTCGCAAAGTGCGAAACGCGGACTCGCATTCCGAGGTCCAAACAAACTCTTCGCCTTTCTGAAGTAGCTTGGTCATAGGCTTTGCTATTTTAGAGAAGTCAGGAATAAACCTGCGATAATACCCAGCAAGACCAAGGAAACTACGAACTTCAGAGACTGTGGTTGGAGGCTCCCAATCTAAGACTTGTTGCACTTTTGAAGGATCTACAGAAACCCCATTCTCCGAGAGAATATGACCAAGGAAAGAAACTTCCTTCAACCAGAACTCACACTTGCTAAATTTAGCATAAAGCTGATGTTCTCGCAATCTGGACAACACCACCCTTAAATGCTTAGCATGGTCTTCCTTATTCTCAGAATAAACCAAGATATCGTCAATGAATACCACAACGAACTTATCCAATTCCGGCATGAATACCGAATTCATCAGGTACATGAAATGGGCAGGAGCATTCGTCAGACCAAAAGACATGACAAGATACTCATATAACCCATACCTGGTTGCGAAAGCTGTCTTTTCAATATCTTCAGGGCGGATTCGAATCTGATGATACCCCGAACGTAAATCAATCTTGGAAAACACTTTGGCTCGAGAGAGTTGATCAAATAAGATATCAATCCGGGGCAAAGGATATTTATTTTTGATAGTAACTTCATTTAGAGGCCGATAATCTACACACATACGCAAGGATTGATCTTTCTTCTTAACAAAGATAGCCGGACAGCCCCATGGAGAGGAACTAGGACGGATCAAGCCTTGTGTCATCAACTTCTTAAGTTCTTCCTTCATTATAGCCAACTCATTTGGAGGCATACGGTAAGGCCTTCTAGATATAGGTGCGGCACCTGGGATTAGATCTATCTTGAACTCGACATCACGCACAGGGGGTAGGCCAGGCAACTCTTCGGGAAAGACATCCGGAAACTCACATACCACTGGTATGGCAGCAATACTGTCACTCAAAACAGAATTTGCCGTCGGATTTGAATCCACAAACTCAGGAAGAGGCACTAGGAAACCTTCATTGGTACCCGGATCTCTCAGCATGACTACCCTGGTGGATGTATCAATAAGGACCCCATGATGACTCATCCATCTCATTCCTAATATCACATCTATCTTGAGATTGGGTAGGATGATAAAAGTTTCACTATACACTCGACCCCCAATATCAAGACGCACACCCCTTACTATCTGGTTAGTGGCCACGGGATTGCCCGCTGCACTAATATTGAATTTACCCTCTTCCAGATTTATGATATTCATATTGTGCTCAGATGCAAAGAGAGGACTCATGAATGAATGAGAAGCACCAGAATCAAAGAGCACAACAGCAGGATGATTATCAACTAAGAACTTACCAGCTGTGACTGTCTCACCAGCCGGGATTTCCTCAACAGCAGTATAGTGCACATGCCCCGGGCGGGGTGCATTCTGATTCCCCTGCTTCTTGGGATAAGGGCAATTCTTGGACCAATGCCCTGATTTGCCACAATTCCAGCACGGCATGTGGCTTGGTGGAACATTAGAGCGGGACGGACCAGAAGAGCCCTTAGGCAGAGCAACTGTGAAACCCTTGCGATAACCAGTCTTGTTTTGATTCTTCTTCTGTGGTGGTCGATAGCGAGAAGGTGCAGTGGGAGGGCGATAAGGAGCCCTAGAAACCACTGGAGCCTTGGATTGAGATGACCCAGCATCGAATGCCCTCTTACGGCTCTTAGAAGCAGTGTACACAGCATTGCTATTCTCTTGAGTAAGAGTATCACTGATAAAGTCATTAAAAGTGGTGCACTTGCTGGTACTCATCGTTTTCATCAACTTAGGGCCAAGACCCCGCTTAAAACTAGCGATCTTCTTAGCTTCAGTATCAACAAATTCTGGTGCATACCGGGACAAGTTATTGAAATCTTGCAGATACCCAGTCACACTCTTGTTGCCTTGAGTTAATTTCATAAACTCAGTATGCTTGATTGCCATAAGACCTGGCGGAATGTAGCGCCCACGAAAGTCACCGAAACGCTCCCAAGAAATAGGAACATTTTCAGGGTAGGTGGTACGATGATGAGCCCACCAATCCCTGCAGGACCCGCAGAATTTGTGAAGCATACTCGATTTTCATATTGTCGGGCACATTCAAGATACGAAACTTCGCCTTATAGTATTTAGCCACTCATCGCTTCCAGTGGCTCTTCAGCTTCCTTGAAAACAGGTGGATTAGTGCCCAAGAAATCCCTGAAATCATCATCTTGCTCCCCGATCGTGGTCCCGACGCCCACGATGTCCATCACGGTTGGCTAATTCTCGAACAGCATCAGCCAAAGCCCGCTGTCCCTCAGCCAACATAGCCATTAGCTCAGCTGGAGTAGGAGGTGGTGGCGGTGGTGGTGGATCAGCACCAGCACCTCCCCCAGCACTACCCGCACGGGTGTTATGGCGCGGCATCTGCATCACACATCCAATTGAGCATCAGTGTTGATGTTTGGATAAAACATAGACAATGATCAAATTATGCCGAACTGTATTCATTGGAGAGAAATACATTCATACAATAAAACAGGGCACAATAACTCATTTCCATTCCACAACATCAACAACATAATAGCACAATGATAGCGAGTCGTGCATCAATTTAACACAAAGTGCGATAGACATAATTAGCTCACACCCCGGGAGCGAAACACTTGTTCCAACAAGTCATCGAGGTCTACAAAAGCAAGGTCCGAATAGAGTCACGGCCTAATTACTATTACATCATGGATGTTCAGAAAAGATATAACAAGGGAATTACATTCATCCATCAAAAGCATCCTAAGGGGCTAATTAGAACTAGGAGCTAGTCTAAGCATCATTCTCAGAGTCGAGACCCGAGTCATCATCCGCCTCGGGTGGTCTTTGCATCCATTTGAACTCGCTCCTCGGGATCATCTCGCTGCCATCTCTACATCCTCATCCTCGGCTATAACTCCCGGATCCTGGCGTGGCTCGGGAGGAAGAAGAGGATGCATCTCTCATTCTGCCTCATGTGGATCTCCTCGTGAAGAGCGTTGTTGTATTCCTCCAAAGCATCATTCGACGGCGGAGGTCTCTAATCTCATTCGAAAGCGACGCTCACGGCGGTTGGCGGTCCCCCATGATACGCTCCAAGTGCGTATCTCGCTCTGAATGGCGCATCGCGCTCACGTCTAGCGGCATCCCTCTCTGTACCACTTGGTGCTGGTGAGCACGAATCTGCTGTACCTCGGTCAGTGCCTCCCGCCTTGCACGGAAAGCAGTGATCAGCTGAGTGTTCCTTTCTCTACCAACTGCGTAAAGCCTGGTGATCTCCTCATGAGCTGCATTCACTCGCTCCTGAAGGCCATGCTGCTGGTCTGCTGAAAGCTTCATAACAGCAAACATTGCACTCATCGCATCACAAGTGCTAGCTGCACGCTCATCTCTGTTGCGAACCAAAGCTTGGGTGGGAATTTGCTCCCATTCTGTCCCATGAGTTGGGCATTCCTCAGGGAAACTCCCAATAGGTCCCACAGAGCTCCAGTCAGGATGGTCTGACCGGATCTTGAAGCATGTGAAAAAGCTGCGGCACTGGGCTGCCTCCCCCACAGAGTCACACCACTCTTAGTGATGGTGGACGGCTGGATCTGAGGAGTGCTTGGCCTTTCCTTGACCCTCAGCGTCACTTCATAGCCTTGCCCTTCCTCCTCGGTCCAGGAGTAGCGAGGCGGCTTGGTGTGCCCCGCTAACTTCAACACCCTCCACAAGAGAGTGGGAGTGCCAAAGTACTCCAGGAAGTGGCCACGCTGGGGAGGATCTGACGAAGAGGAGGCCATCTGTGGAACAATATTCGATTTCAAGGGTAAGAAACCTTATATAACAGAACGATTACTTTAAGGGAGGGAAAAATTTAGTGAGTGAGCAATGTATTTAATCATGATGCATGAAACGTTCCAACGTCCTCACATCCTAGGATAAATTTATTTTTCTAACGTTCTAGACGGTGGCATACATACGTTCTCTCAATATGCGTAACTAGGCGGTCTACACGTTTCTTATTTGTTAGTGTACCTGCAGAAGAATTCATTGCAGCCCAACAGTTCCCAATATAAAAATTTCACAAACAACAAAATCCTTGGAAAGCAGTAAAAAGCTAAATACTTTCCACAAATGCGTCCCAACACATTTGCTTCGGTATCACAACTACCCGACAGTTTACCCACAATTAAATACCTTCATAATTGCATGGTTTTGACATACAATTAATCCAATATGACAATCTAGCACTTCCCTAGACCGCCGGTTGGACAGTCATGCTCTCACAACTCCCCTTACCTTGGGCGTAGCTGCAAAAATTGAATCTACAACATATATGGCTATTTCATATATGAAGGCTGTCTCCACCATTAGACCACAGGGCAGCGTATTGCGGTCATCACACTTCTCACCTTGGCATGGTCGTCGATGCAAGAATAAAACCCCCAAGTTAGTACTTATATAAGCCACCTAATAATCCTTAATAGGGCATAAGGGATGACCACTGGCATGGTATAAAATTTAATTTCAGATTTAGATTCTAAGTATAAACCTAGTGTTTTACCCAAAAATATTCCCGTTTTGCAAACAAATTCTTTTGTTTTTAAATAGACAAATGGTGAATTACGTCAAATCTTGCTCTGATGCCAGCTGTAACAGAACCGACCAAATTATAAGAGCACAAGTATAAATCCATCACCGAAGTGACTAATTTCCACACTTGAGCCCATATAATCCCGGTAGTCCGGAAATCTCGAAGGATTTCAAACCAACAAAACATACAAGCCAAGATCGAACGCAATTTAACATAATTCACCATCCGTTACATCGAGTTCACAAATTACATAACATAGAAGTACTTGGTTATTACAATACCGGTTGTAATAAAAAGCCACATAGTTTTAAAACCATTCGAGAACACACACTTAGTTCAGATACATGCCAGTTCCATAGTTATCCCACAAAAGCACATGATAAGATAAAAGATATGATCTTTGCCCGAGATCTAGTCCTCATCCCCCAGCGGGGGTGAAGACATACCAAGCGTGCTTTGTATAAAGCATATCATCTGCAACAAGAGGGAATAAACCCTGAGTACGAGAATGTACTCAGCTAGACTTACCCGTCATAAATCAGAAATAAGATGACACCAAGGAATATGCAAGGCCGAAATATAAGTGGAGCTAGCTTGACATCAGTTTGCATAAAAGCGTAAGTGATATTTAACTAAACAAGTTAAACAGACTAGCAGCAGCTTAATTTATATTTACCTTTCATCTAAGTGTGCCCTGTACTAAGCAAACACTTATTTATAACAAGCATTAATAACCATACCCATATTAGTACAGCTTTCCAATAACAACATCAACTTGAACCATAGTTATTTTAATGAGATCTACGCTGCCAGGCAAGGTCAAGTTCTCACTATCCGGGAGAGACGGCGATTCGAATCGATTTCAAGCGAGCTCGGGGGGTATTCCCAACACACACCCAGGCGCATCGGATCGAGTCGCCTTAGGTTACTCTTCGTACAACTCAGGCGTGGGCCGGTTCTCGCGTCGGCAAAACCGGAAAGTCGGATAGCCGGGATGTTCAAGCCATGCTAACCCAAGGGCGACGACCGGGGCAGTTATACATGCTTGCCCTTGGTCTAGTATGCCGCTATCCCTTGAATTGCCCAACCGCCCCCCGCTTTCCGTCTTGAGTTGAACTAACGAGCCGCGGCCACTTGGCACAGGGGCCGGGCCAACTATGTATTAGGCTGCGTTCAACATGACCAAGAGTGAAACAACGACTCAGTCCTTAATCGACTTCGGACAGGGTCCACTTTGCCCCTGCCCGGTCTTCTTTTAATTAATCACCAGGTTCACTTCCATGATACGACATAATGCCAATAGTGACCAAAGAGTAACCACCTATAACTCGCGGATGACAGGAAATCACCCGACTTCTACCGGTCTAAGCAGGGCTAAGCATTTGCATCGCTCCTAACCTAGACATGGGATTCAGGATATAAAATATATATACTGGACAAGGATAGGGTAAGTGCAACAACATCTTCAACCAACTCCTAAACTTAATGCAATAAACAACATAAAGTACTCAAGTGCATTTTATGAAAAAAAATGGGAGGCTTAATATGCTCGGGGCTTGCCTTTCACAAAAGGTTGCAGGCTCGTGATTAGGGCACTTTCGTTAGTTCTTCTTCTCCGACGGAGTTGCTTTCGCCGGCTGGTCCCTCCGGCTCCTCCTCCTGCTGCAGGTCCCCGAACTCCAAGACCGTTACCCCCTTCGGCGAACCTATTGAATGCAATGCATAATGAGAATAATGAATGCACAAAAATGATTATGTAAGAGAGTGAATAACAGCAACAACACTAAACCTCCAGCTGAGGTGATGACTCTATTCAAATCACTTTAAGTTCTGAGTAGGTGCATATCTCCTCTCTAAACAGGATTGAACACTCACCAAGCAAGTCAAGGTATAACTTTTCATCATCAGTTAAGGACATACAACCTGCACCTAATCACGTGTATAAATTAGCAAAGCATCTACAAGATATAAGCCACCCACACAAGGGCAAGTATTCAAAGCAAACACATTTCAGGATTTCTGTCCTACACAAAGCAGCTGAAAGAAACAACTCAAACTGGAGTTCTAAAGCTCCAAAGGACATGTATGAGGACATTCTGGAAAGCTCAAGAAATTGTCTACAACTCTTATTTAGACATTATAGACAGATTCACAATTCAAAAATACCAAACAATCAGCTTTCCCAGATCTGTCCAGAAATTCCAGAGAGGAACCCTTTCTGGAACCTCACAAGATAATACCATAACTCTTAAACTACTCCACCAAATGCTTTCAAATTTTAACAGCAACTAGATAATGAAATTATCTACCACTTTTCTATTGACCACAAAGTCCGAAAACACCATCTAAGCTATGCAACAACAAAAGTATCACCAGCTGTCCAGAAAGGCTTAAATTGGAGAATTAATTATTTACTCATGTTCAAACTTACAATTCAAACTCACCCAACCTGACCAAAAGTTAAAGTATGACTAATGATTAACCGAAAATCTAACAAGCCATCCTAAAACATTAATTAAAGTAACCTTTTCAATTTATTTCATTATTTAAGGGCACAAATGAGCACATAGCAAAACTGACCAGAAAATTCCATAAAAATTACAGTAGACTACTTATAGCTCATATAGACCACAGTTCAAATTTCACAGTAAAGTACTAAGTACAACTTCCTGTACCAAAAGAACAAGCCACACAAGCTTAAAGATGGGAAATTCACAATTTCATTTGAAAAGTATCAAACAACAGATTTATAATTTTTCTTAGCATTAAGATAGCACCAAGATACAATGTCCCAAGTTTCACCTCATAAACATGCATACAGAAAACATGGTAAATATATTACCAAACAATGCCTAAAATCAACTTATTTAGCAAACTGCTCTGCAAAACAGGGATACATGCCAAACAATATTTTTCATAGGCAGAGTAGGTCAAAACAAAACTAACCTCACAGGTTTCACATTTTTAGCACTAATTAATAATTAGTTATGCATTAAACCATTTTCCAAGGCCTAGAACAAAATAAATACACCAAACAAAATTTACTGCAGAACATGCCATGTTTCATATTTTTATTAAAAACTAGACAACTCCAGGAACCTAGCAAAATTGGAATCACCTCATTTGGACACTCCTAGCTCCAGATATGATTTATGGAAGATATAAGCATTTTCTGGAAATAAAATAAAAATAAAACCTAATCTAATCCGACTGACAGGTGGGGCCCACGGGTCAACGGACCCACCCGTCAGTGAGACCGAGACAGAGAGGCGGCGGCGGCGATTTTGACCGCGAAAAGCTCGTCGGGCGGCGGCATCTCCGCGAAACCAATACCAGAGGCGTGCTCCCGTGACATGGTGCGTCGGTTGGGGTAGGTAGCGGGGACTGAGGCTGACCGGAGCATGGTCGGCGGCGAGCCAAGCGGCCCGGCGGCGCTGCACGGCGGCGCCATTGCCGGTTCCGGCAATGTCGCGCTCAATTGGGCGTGGAATAGGGTTCAGGGGGTCCTATGCGAAGCTAGGGTTTCGGATTGGCGACGGCGTTGAGCCCCAGTGAGCTCGGCCGCGTGCGAGGCAATGGCGGCGGCGAGAGCGCAGTGGCGGCGTGCTCCGTTCTGGCTAGCCGGAACCCTAAGTGGCCTAACCAATTAGAGCTACGCCAACTACGACTCATGACGACCCTAAGACAGGACACGAGCGAGAGCGAGAGGGGCGGAGCATCGCCGGCCAGGGCGAGCTCGAAGCTCAGCGGCGCTCCGGCGATGGCGACGGCGGCGGAACTCACAATGCGAGCTCACCTGCGGGCGAAAGACGGTGCTAGCAGCGTCAGGTGATGGAGGGCGTCATGGTGAAGCTTCTGGCGGTGGCGATTGGAGGATGGTGCGGTGGCTGCGGTGCTGCTCGCCGGCGGAGTCAAAGTGCTAGCGCCGGGCGTCGCCGCCTCCTTCTTCCTCCTCCGGGCGAACAGATGGCAAAAGAGAGAATGCGAGCGAGAGAGGGTCGTGGCGGCGTCGTGGCGACTTGGAGACGCCGTCGGCCTGACGTGCGGGCCCAGCGCCGACGTACGGTCGCCACTTGGCTGCCAGGTGCTGCCGCGGTCGGCCACCTCCCCCTCTGAACTGAATTCAAATCGATTTGAAACTGACTGAAACCGCCATGTTCAGGTCATTGAAATTCAAAAACGAATCCGATTCAAGGGAAACTTCAGTAATAGAAGTTATAGATTGATAGGTGCTCTACAACTTTCATTATACGAACTCGAGCTGGATCGGCTTGGTTTGCAAGTTATAAGGCAGTGAAGTACCCTAAAAACAAACTGAAGCACACTTCAGACTTAGCCATTTTCAGAAGGTTAAAACAGCCCTGTTCTCAGCAGAGAAGGTTACTTTTGGGCATCTTGCGCACATTTTCAGAGCTTGAGCCTTAAACAAAGTTTGTTCTCCATAAAATTCTCTACAACTTTGTTTTAGGGTGCACAGCCATGCAAAGTTTCTAACTTGCACTTTCTAAACAGTCAAAGCAAATGGCTCTAGGAGTCATACAAAGTCAAACCAACACTTAAGAGCATCATTAGGCAATTTGATCAACACGAACAACGTTCCATTAAGTGTCCTAAACATCATTGAACTACTGTAGAGCATATTTGACACTGGTACATATCATGGCATAGTATCAACAAGCAAGGCAAGCATAGAATGACCCTCACAGGAGTTGCAACAAGAAAAATGCATAATGACTTGTCATGTATATGCATATATGAGATAATGATGATGCTCATGATCGGTTCGTGCAGGTGATTTAGTAGACCAAACACCAGAGGTGTTACAAGAGTGATGGCGCAAGCAGAGGCGACAGTGGTACGGTGGCGAGCTCGCGGCGGCGGCAACAATGGCGGCCACGGCTGCGCGAGCTGCAGCTGCTGCGTGAGAGGGAGACGAAGGGCGAGCGAGTGCGAGTGAGGGAGGGAGAATGCTGGTGCGGCTCGGACTAGCCCCTTGGGCGCGGTCGGAGCGCGGCCACCACCCCCTCACCGCCGGTGGCCAGCCACCACGCGGCAAGCATGGGCAGGGCAGGCGCACCTGGCCGGCTCGGCATGGTCGGGGTGCACGGCGCACATGCGGGGAATGGGCCGTTAGCCCACTTGGGCTATCGGCCCGGCCAGGTTTTTGCATTTTTCTTTTTCTATTTCTTTTTTGAATTTATTTAAAATAGCCCAAACAATTGCCAAAAAGAGCAATTTAAAAGCACTTTCAGAAAATGTCCCCAAAATAGAATTGTAGAACTTTTTTGAGATAAACATTTTTTTTATATAAGGGTCAAAGTCAAATTCCTTCTAGACTTTGAATTACAACGGATTTTAACCATTTTTCTTTTAATCAAAATTTTGCAAATCTTTTCTCGAGTAACTTGATTGAATTTTTGGGACTCTAATTACACCCTAGTTGCTAGTGACCAAACATCAAGCATAAACACAAGGCAAGCATGATCAAGTATATTTGTAGCAGAGATTAATTAAAATGCAAGCACATGAAATGATACTTCATTTTAAATGGGTTTGGTGCTTAATGATGCTTATGCTCATGTAATGAGATGCTTAGTGCATGCTTAACACCAGAGGTGTTATAGCCCTTCCCCCCTTGTAAAAAATCTTGTCCAGAGATTTGAGTTACTAACCATTGTTTATGAAAAGCAGGGTAAACCTCATGTAGGTAAGCTTCCATCTCCCACGATGCATCTCTCTCATCATGATGACTCCACAACACCTTGTACATTCTCATGACTGAGTTTCAAGTCACCCTATCCTTACTATCCATAATCTGGACTAGCTGTTCTTCATATACCAAGTCTAACCCGATCTTGACACCCTATGGCTCAATTTGTTCCTGGGGAACGCATAAGCACTTCTTCAGCTATGAGACGTGAAAGACCAGAAAGATAGAGCTTATTTCTTCAGGTAACTGCAACTTGTAAGCTACATTTCCTTTCCTTTCCAAGATTTTGTGCGGTCCCACGTACCTAGGCGCAAGTTTTCTCTTTACTCCAATCTGTTGCGCACCCTTCATGGGGGAAACCTTTAGGTAAACATAGTCACCAACTTCAAACATGAGTGGCCTCCTCCTCTTATCAGCATAGCTTTCTAGCGAGACTGTGCGGCTTTCATATGTTGTTGAATGATTCAAACTTGTTCTTCAGCTTTAGGAATGAAATCAATACCATAGTATCTCCCTTCTCCTGGTTCGATCCAATTCAACGGAGTTCTACATTTCCTGCCATACAAAGCTTCAACGGAGCCATCTTTATGCTTTCTTGATAACTATTGTTGTAGGAGAACTTAGCCAAAGGTAGCCATGCTTCCTATTATCCCTCTAAAGATATCACATAAGCTCTCAATATATCCTCCAGAATTTGGTTAAGCCTTTCAGTCTGACCTGAAGTTTGAGGATGATAAGTAGTACTGTGGATCAAGGGAGTACCCAAACCTTTGTGCAAGTGTTCCCAAAAGTGAGCAGTGAACTGAGACCCTCTGTCAGATACGATAGTCTTTGGCACACCATGTAGTCAGATAATCTCAGCAACATATCGATCAACATATTGAGGTGGTTAGTATGTAGTCTTGATAGGTAGGAAGTGAGCAGACTTGGTGAGATGATCAACTATCACCCATATAGAGTCATTTCCTTTTTGAGTAGTAGGTAGTCCGATAATGAAATCCATACTTATGTCATCCCATTTCCATTTAGGAACTGGTAAAGGTTGTAGCAAGCCTGTGGGTTTCAAATGAATTGCTATAACTTGGCATCCTGTGTCACACCTAGCAACATAGGCTATAATCTCTTTCTTCATCTTAGTTCACCAAAAAACTAGATCTCAAATCTTGATACATCTTGCTACTTCCTGGATGGATAGATAGCTTTGAGGAATGTGCTTCATCCATTAGCCGATTCTTAAGTTCTCTGTCCTTGGGCACCACAAGGTGATCATTAAACCACAGTACATGTTGACGGTCGTTATTGTACAAAACCAACCATCAACTAGCCATGAAAAGGATGCAATTGTGATCACCAAAGTAGATATAGGGTTTACACTGATAGAATTCCATAAGTTTTGGTGTTTCACTTTGTTTTACTGCAGCGTAAAAGCGCAAAAAGACGCAACCACGAGAGCTTATTGGAACGTAGAACGGGAAAACGGACACCGCGGCAACACAGAAACAATCTAGAAGAGTCGAGAAGGCACCACATTGAGCCGGGGGCCAGCGGCCACTAGGTGGGACCGGCCGGTCCCACCCCTGCACCGGCCGATCGGCACGGGGGGCCCGGTCACGGCCCGGTTCGCCCGGTTCGCTCCACCGCCTTTGAGGGTCAATCTCACCGTATGTCAAGGTTGGTTTCATCCGATGGCTCACGATCATCGTCCAGGGCTATAAAAGGAGGGCAAGACCCCCAGGGGGAGGCACATTCATTCATTCCTCATTCGTAGTCAGATCATTAGCTAGAAACCTTAATTAGAGCTCCTTAGCTATGACCTAGATAGCTAGTTAGAACTAGAGGGAGGCAAGCGAAGGCTTGGATTTCGGAGCCATCTAGACTTGGATTTAGTATAGTTCTTACCTCCTCTCGCCTTTATTCTATTTCATTGTATAGTTATATGATTGCTACAATTGAATTGATGAATACTTATCTACTTATATTCAAGTTATATTGTTCTTTGTCTATTGTGGTTTTATGCTTAGTATAGCTAGATTGACATTATACTTATCCATAGGTTCATATAGCGCTCATCTAATTGATCGTTGGGTGAGTGGTAAATATTGTGTAAGCATGGTGCTTATACGTTGTTTATCTGTGAATGCACCCTATAGGCTGGCTTGGTAGATCGCGGGTGTGACAATCCTGTTGAGTCCTATATAGTCCAAACCTCGTTTATAGGCACAGTAGGGCTTTTGTACGAAGGAAGGGCGTGCTATGTTCTTAAACTTCCCTAGTATGTCCACTATGAGTAGATATAATGCTAACCTTAGCTATAACTACTAAGTATACTGCACTAACCATAATATACATTGACATGTAGCTAGGAATAACACAGGAATATCTCTTGATGTTCTGCTAGTAACCCTAATGATATAGCTAGGAGTCTCTATCTATTTATGCTGATGATTATATACTTATCTTATCATTTATCTTGTGACTTACCCCTGCATTGAGTAGTGAGGACATGGTTATGCCTATCCATTACACTTAGGTTAACACGCTACCTTTACATGAGAGCCATGTAGACCTTCCTTTGGGAAAATATAAATGACAACCCGTAATACTTCGTTTAAAATGCTACAATGGTGATCTGTGCGCTTGTGGATACTATTTCTATATTCTAAATGGTGGCATGATTTAATACCGCACCCCTTGGTGTTATGCTGGGGATGACAACTTGGCACTCTAGTAGCGATGCTCTGCTTACAGGCATTTTTAGCGCCGTTACTAAAAATAACATTAAGAGGTGTCAACAAACATTTTTGGCGCCGTTGCCGGGGAAGGCAATTTTCGATTAAAGGGATAGCGATAGACCTAACAAACTAATGAGATAGAGGAAACCACAGACCCCCTACTCAATGCAGGCTTACCCTTGTGCTTTCTATCTTTGTGATATCTTGTGTAGGGTAATGAATGAGTGGTTTTGATCTTCCAGATAACTACATTGAAAATCTAGAGAAACTCTTTCGAAGAAGGAAATTCCAGCAAGTGAGGGATATCTTTGAATCTCCATCAAAGACACCCACTACTGAGGTTCATTCTTTAGAGGAGCAAGCTCCTATAAGTGAAGAAGAAGAGCAACAAGAAGGCAACTTAGCACCAGTTTTTGAGGAAATGGCTGATAAGTCACTGCGCGAGTTCTCCGCTCCAACCACCAACTACATCCGCACTAGACCTAACGTCGAAGTTGGGGAGAATAGATTCGAGCTCAAGCCAGCTCTTATCACCATGGTGCAAGCCAACTTGTTCCGTGGAAAAGCACACGAAGATGCAAGTGCTCATCTCCAACACTTCCTAGAGATTTGTAGCACTTTCAAGATGAAGGATGTACCAAAAGACACCGTCCTGCTGTGTCTGTTCCCATTCTCACTATTGGGAAAGGCAAAACAATGGTTCTACGCCAACAAAGATAATCATACAACTTGAGACAAGTGCTCCACAGCTTTTCTGTCAAGGTTCTTTCCTATGGGTAAGACAAGTGCCCTAAGGGGGAAGATCTCAAGTTTACAGCAACAACATGACAAGTCAGTCCCAGAGGCATGGGAACACTTTCAAGACTACATATCAGAATGTCCTCATCATGGGATGGAGAATTGGCTCCTTATGCAAACTTTCTATCATGGGCTCACCAACAGCACCCGTAACAATGTCGATGCTGCTGCTGGAGGTGCATTTATGTCACTAGCCATACCACAAGCTACTGCTCTTATGGAGAAGATGGCCTCCAATCAAGATTGGAGTGATGAGCACCAGATAACCCACAAGAGGAGTGGAGAAATGCACCAGCTTAAGGAGGTAGACATGCTGTCCACCAAGATAGATCTGCTCATGAAGAAGCTGGAAGACAAGGCCAGCGAATGACAAGATGTCATGCGCATCAATGATTCATGCATGACTTGTGAAGTGTGTGGCAATATAGGACACTCAGGCAACAGCTGCCCTGAGACCCGTGAGGATGTGAACTTCATCAATAACAACAACAACTATCGTCCTCAAAATCAAGGATGGAATCGGCAAAGGCCCAACTACCAAGGTAATTTTTTAGGTAACTTTCAAGGCACTAATTACAATAACTATGCTCAATTGTCTTTGAGAGAAGTGATCTCCAACCAAAATAAAATTGAGGAGACTTTATCTAGGAAGGTAGCATCCGATGATAAAATACTAGAGAATATAAACACTAAAATGGATAGCTTTACCTCTGCTGTTAAGAACCAGCTTAGCTTTAATAAAATGATAGAACAACAACTAGCTCAGCTGGCGGCCACTGTTCCACCGACCAACAAAGGTTAGATTCCAGGGCAACCTCTAGAGCCCGAGACTGTGAATCTTGTTGATGTGTATGCAGGTTACTACATTGAAGCATCATCAAGAGGATGGAAGGATGAGTCCATACCACTCAAGAGAGGAGACCTAGGGAGACCTGCGATCCCCATCTCTATTGGGTAGCATGACTTCCCTGAAGTTGTCTGTAATCTACGCGCTAGTGTCAACATCATGCCTAAGGTAATCTTTGACCAAGTCTTTCCATAGACATCTTTATTGTACACGAATATATGTTTATAGCTTATAGACCAGACGGTTAAGTACCCCAAAGGAATCTTAAATGATGTGTGCATACGAATCGGGAGATCATATATCTTTGTAGACTTTGTAGTCTTGGATACCGGTAGAGATCCTAAGAGTCCAATCATTCTTGGCCGACCATTTCTGAGCACTGCAAAGGCTGTCATCTACATAGACAGTGCTAAGATCTGTTTCACCATCAAGGGTAATAAAGAAAAGTTCAGCTTCAAGAACAAGATCCTTGAAGCTCCTATAGACCCAAGAGGAGCTTACTTTCCAGTTAAGCCAACAACTAAAGAAGAAAAGAAGAAGAATTCAAATGGAAAGAGCAAGAACAAGAACAGGTGGCAAGTAAGAAAGCAAGTCCAAGTAGTCAAGGCTGTTGAGTATAAGCACGGTCACCTCTTAGCTTCACCATTCCTAACCAAGAGAGAGGATCCAGGCATGCCAGCCATTGATTGCACTATTGGACAGTGCTCACTCTACAATGCTTTCTGTGACCCAGATCAGCTGTCAACATCATGTCTAAAAAGGTATATGATTTATTATTTGATACACCTCTATACCCTACCTATATGTAGCTACAGCTGACGGACAACACGACGGGATTTCCGGAGGGAGTAGCAAGAGACATCATGGTTAAAATCCATACTCACTACGTCCCAACCGACTTCATGATACTGGACATGGGAGAAGAAAATGAGACACCCATCATCCTTGGGAAGCCGTTCCTCAGCACCATGTTGGTATAAATTAACTGCACTCCATTAAATAAGATTTAAGTAAGAGTATCCGCAAGCGCACAGATATCATACCAGTGTCATATTTTACCCAGAGGTCTTAAATATCATATCCATAGGAAACAGTTGTGATGATGACAATGTCTATAGACTTAACCCTACAATTAAGCTAGATAATATCAAGAAAGAGGAAATAGCTATTGCACTCTAGTTCTGACCACCGGTAAGCTTTGTATAATACCGTCTAACTGGGCAAGTCACTCGAATAGGAGAAGAAACAGAGTAATCTCCTACC
This sequence comes from Chrysopogon serrulatus, assembly GCA_015844335.1. Classification (NCBI taxonomy): domain Eukaryota; kingdom Viridiplantae; phylum Streptophyta; class Magnoliopsida; order Poales; family Poaceae; genus Chrysopogon; species Chrysopogon serrulatus. Next base: position 60,098 of record JADLZL010002213.1, read on the forward strand.
AAGCACCTATCAGTCTATCTGTCCTATCAACGGGACATGGACTACAGAGGATTCAACGAAGCTATAAAGTCACCTTCGCGAGCTACCACTATCCAGCTAATCTGGGGACATCCACAAGTAAACCTAGCCTAGGCACCACGCCTACACTATAAAATACTACTTCAACCAAGTAATGACCAAGATCAAAGCACTCAATATGAGATGTGAACTTAAGAATGAATAAAAACAAGTTGCTTACTTGAATCAGAATGGCGAATACAAAAGTACCTCAGAACGCAGTTCCGGGCGAGGGAGCTGAATCCAAACGAATACAGCCACGAAGAAGCGCCGACATACTGGAACTCCTCCAGAATCTCTATTCCTCTACTCAATTTCTCTAATCTCTAAACAAGACTAGATCTAGAACTAGTATCTCCTAATTGCTACATCTAGATGAACTAGAACTAGATGAACTAGAACTATATCAACTAGAGGGACCTTAACCCTAATTATGTAGAGAATATGAAGCACCGGGGTGTAGAATGCCTCTAGGAGGGGCCTTGGGGCGTCATTATATAGGCCGAGGTGGAGTAGAGGGCAAGGAACCGCCACGTCATCGATCCGCGTCCTCATCTTGTGTGCACCGTCGGATCAAACCGACCTTAGATCGACGTAGGGATACTTTGCTTGGCTTCCAAGGATGCATGGGAGGAAGACTCCAGAAGGCGGCGGCCAGATGCCTTAGGGGGGCACCTACCGGCGCTAGGGTGGGGCCGGCCAGCCCCACTTGGACTCCCCTGTGGGTCCCGCTGCTTCGGGTGTCTTCTAGACCCTTCCAGAGCCTGATGACGATGTTTTCCGTCGTGGATAAGTTTCATGATAATTATGCACTATAATCCTCTCTTTTATGCTTTTCTGGAATAATCCCTAGAAAATACTGAATATGCAAAACTCATGGAAATTGTCAGTTAAAACCTTAGACTAGTGTGTATTCATGTATCCTTTCATGTCTAAAGTTCTAATAAATATTGACGTTATCCACCGTCAACAACTCCTCCAAGCTTACCTTTGCCAGTCCCTTGGCAAACAACCTAGGTCTAATTATTAATAAACTTGGATCAGGAGTTGCTACAATACTTTCATTTCTTTTAAGCACTCTTGCTTTCAAACATAAATTTTCCTCTGATTTAGACAAAACTGCTCTAACTTTCAAACTTACCCATTTTACCTTTAACTATAGAGCTTTACAGCTTTTGCATAAGTCTTGAGCAATCGAAAGATAGAACAATCAAGTCAAGCACTATGTCTCAAATTCTTCACAGTACCAATATTCTGGAGTTTTGTAAGTTTTTAAAATAAAACTCAGAGCATGATTGTATGATACCCTCTAGTCTCTTATTATATAGTATTTATGGACCTCACTGAGGCATTAATGATGTTATGCCTTTCTATAGCTAAGGATATATATTGTGGAGCTCATAGGAGTGGCAATAACAAGGATGAACATACTTGCAATTCATATATTGCAAAGTCAAACAATGGATCCACAGAGAATCGAGTCATACAATCAAATCAAGATGTGCTTGTGTATGGAATATGGTGAATAGGTGTATTTATGGTGTTTAGTGGCTAATCCTAATTCTACTTTTACTCTTTGAAAATTACTCCCTCCTTTAAAACTTAGAACTTCTCATGGGAAACCATGGGCTATCTTTATTCTCTCTTTCTTTCTCCTTTTCCCCTTCTTTCTTTTTTTTTTTAAATCTGGGATGCGGGCATCTATGTACCCATTGTTTTAATCTTTGGGACACTTGTCCATCTTCTACTCCCCTTTTTTCTTCTTCTCTTTTTTTTAATACTTTTGCATAGCCACATGCATCCTTTGAATACAAAATAATTGGAGAGATAATGATAAGAACTTAGAGCATTATACAGGGTTGTCCTATGGGTATGTTTTTGGGTGTTTGACTCCTAGTGTAGGAGAAAAAATATTTTTAAGGTGGATCTGGATGAAAGTGGAAATGACAGCGCTTACATCCCAGAGTAGGAGTAATGCATATGTGGGTGGAGTGCGTAAGTGATCTTGATTTTAAAAGCATGACAAGGCTCTCATAAATTATACAACAAAAGTTGACTAAACTCAATGTAAAGCAAGCAGCATGAATGCGCAATGGTTTTTCTAACTTTAAATGTATCATATATGGCTTTGGTAGGAATTCAAATTTTGTCATACAAGAACTCATCATGTAAGATTTTGGGTTTTTTAAAATAAATCTCCAGAACTTAGTAATGATAAGAATAAGATAAATAGCGACTTAGACCTTCATGTATCATATCAATCAATTACCTAGACTTAGCTCAAACATATGCCTCCACAAATTCTAGGTTCAGAGTAAATTTTTATATCAAAGTAGTCATGTCCAAAACTCGGGAGAATCCATGGTTGAGAACTAGGCACTTGAAAGGAAGTACTGTAGAGCAACTATTCATCATCTCTAAGACAAAATTTTAATGTTCCCCAATTTTTATTTGATTCTTACTAATTAGACACACTCTATGATCACACCTTAATATAAAGATAAGTATTTTGTTTGGTTTTAATTTGTTATTCTTTTTATTTCTATTGGACTCACAAGACTCTAAAGACATAGACCTTCATGTGCCCATATATTTTTGGTATTTTTATATTTTCTTATGATACTATTGTGAACCTTCATATGCTCAGATATTTTTGGTATTTTCTGACTATATAAATTAGACTCGATAATCGCCTAGGTATAGTTACCTGATAACTAGGGGATGCTTCTCCTCCAAGCTAGATGTTTGCAATACTTTGTGTTGATGATCTTTAGAGCGAGCTTTGTCAATGATAGTCCTAGTGAGCTCCACTGATAGACTCACTTCTTAGTCATAGTGTTATCCTGCATAGTTATACTCTAACAAGAAAACCAAAACTCGAGACTCGAATTTAATAATAGATTAGCGGTCAGCCAATAAGTGGTGGATTGTTCTTTGAGTTGATTTCAATTGATAAGTTTTAGCAGGATTCTCTTTTTAGGATTTTCTAGTTTAATTATGTAGATATTAAATATGTGTGCATGATATATAGTTATATTTTTATGCCTCCACAGAGAATATTTATTCTTATGGGGCTTAGGCTTTTTATAATGCAAGAAAGTAAATATAGAAGCTATTATTATTTTTTATACCACCCAAAGTAAATATTCCTATAGGGTTACCACAAGTTTATTCACGTGGGGCTTTTAATATTTTATGATGAGTAAATGAAACAATAAATATTTTTATTTTTTTTAATATTTATAAAGATGAATATGTTAAAGTAAAATTATTAATGTAGATAGGAATACTAATTAATTAAATAACTACAATATTACCTTATGGCAAGGGTATAAAATTTAAAGTTTACCGATAGGTCTTCTTCTTCCACTCTTGCGTATCTCTCCATCTTGAGAGATGGAGGTTTTGATGGTTGCATACCTCTAGTGATGGTGATGTCGCTTTTGTTCTTTAGTTTGGCTCATAGGTTGAAGTAGAGCTTTAATAGTACCTGGCAGCATCTTGCTCAGTGTGCATGTTTATAGAGCTTTCACTTATAGAATTAATAAACTTTGCTCGACATATTGTCCTGTTTGTAAAACCAAGGTAGAGGTCAAGTGCATGGGCTCTGCTGGTGGAAAAACACCAATAGAACCAAATCTATTTCTTTATTTATTTTTCTTCATCCTTAGGCACATTGTTGGTGTTACATGAATTGTTTATTTATAACATGAGTGGTAAGATCAAAAGATTAAGCATTTAATGTTATATTTAAGTTCACGTGGCAGAAAAGAATGAAATTGCTTAACCAATGGAAGGATCTATCTCTATATAAATTTTCACATGAGTGTGACTATCATCTTTCCAAGATCGAATATAATATTTTAGCTTGTTTGGTTAATACTGAGATTAAGAAAATGGTGTCATGAATAATCTTAAAAGACAGATCATGTTGAGTTAATCAGGTTAATCAATTTAAGTTGTAACTCTAACATGTTTGTGTTTTAATTTATGTGCACGCCAAGATCAAGAGAAGAGCAGTGACCACTTACCTTAGGATATTACCTTCATTATTAGAGCGTGATGGCACTAAGTAGTATCTTGTCTCCTCTGTTGCACTTATTCTTTTGTTATCTTTTGCTTCTTTGATTTTTTGACTCTTTTCGCTCTGGTCATTATGATGCCTGTAACAGATTAGTGGACAGTACATACCTGAAGGGGTATACAAATTTTAAACATAGGTTGCTTGTCCAAGTATTTTATTTTGTTCTGTCTATGCTAATGAAAAGATAATATTGATATTATTTAGCATAGATCATGTTTTATACAGACATGGCTTGAGGCAAAGTAACATGTAGTAGAAGATAAAGTGAATGAATCATTAATACTCACAGTTCTATCATTTATGATGAATGAGCTGTGTCTTCTTCTACAAAGTTATTAAAGTTTAGCATGTGCCTTGTCTCATCTCTAATTCGAATTTATCTCATGACTTACCCAAATTCATTTTCGAAGTTTTTTGCAGGGGTTAGTCCAATAAAATATCCAATGTCTACACAAGCTAATTTTAGATCAATAGCCAAACCAAACTCCGTGTCTAATTTGACTAAGGTAGATTATTTAACCTAAGCACCACGCTTAATTTAAAAATCCTATAAAAGTACCCAATTGTAGTACTTTCAAACCAAACCATACTAGCATAGACAAAGGTAACATGAAAGCATTATAGAGATTTATTCAAAAAGAGATAAAAGAGCACGATTAACAAATTGAATAAAGGTAGAGACAACCAATATTAGCAACATGATTTAAGATTTTTTCATGTAAGCCCATTCCCCCAAGCTAGAATCTTGTAAAGCAAAATTAAGCTTGGATGGATATAATGTTACATAATGATTGGTGGGACATACCTGGCGCTACTATTATTCATTTTCTCACTTCAAACCTAAAATGGTTAGTGACAAAAATATCCAAAGGAATATTTTGACAATTTTATTTTTATACTAAAGGTGCAAGCTCAATTCATTTTTTTTAAGAGTGGTTATTTTGGGACACAAAGTTGTTCTTAGGAAACCTACTGATTATCCAGTTGGTGAAGGGGTTTTCTTTAGAATTATCAGTCTTTGTGTACCTATATCAAGATTGCAACGAGATCTACAATATTTATGGTAAACATATGCATCTACAATCACCCTTTCAAAAAAATTTATGAACAGGCCTAAAGAGGGGGTTGAAGATCTTATGTGTGGTAATGTTATAGAGACTAATTGATCTAGAAGATTTCTCATATGATTATAGATCTGATAGGGTGTTAATAAAATAATTCCCATGCTCATCAATGTGATCTCCCTTTTTAAAAACCATGGGTGTTTCTGTATGGATGTCTATAGGCAACAAATTTGTCTCTATTATTTCATGTCTATGACATTTATTGGATGTTTTATTTTCTAGAATTTCCCATGAATTGATGTCCCTAAGGTTGGTCTCTTCTAAAGCTTCATCTAAACTTGGGTGAGTTCTGTTATCAAAGAAATTGATTTAAGCTCACCATTTGAATTTAAACAAAGTTTAGATGCTAGTGCTAAAACTTTGTCCTCTTCCACCATCCTTTTACAATAGCATATGCATTTCTAGTATGTTCTACACATTCCTACCATTGTCGTAGCTCTTCTTGGGTATTCCTATGATCTTCATGACTCCTATTCTTAGGATGTCTTGATAGATTTCTAGGGTCATTATGAAGTTTAGTAGAAAGAGCATAAAAGATTCATTGGGGTCAAGGATGGGTTTAGAGACATTTCTTTGTGGGCATAGAAGGGGAGAAGATAGAATTTATTCCTAAGTGGCTTGGCTCTCCTTCTATGGCATCACTTGACATGCCATCCTTGCACTCTTTACAATGTCTTTCAGGAGGGAAAGGAAGTTGATGATGCCTTTTCCAAGATGCTCTTCGGAGAAGATCGATGTGCATTGATTTATGAGCATCTTAGCTAACTGGAAGTCTAAATCATCAAAATGGAATTTTAAAGGTTTAGGATCGATAGCTAAATCTTGGGAATAGAGTGATTGTGTTTTAGCTACCAAGACTTCCGTGTTTAGTTTGGGTGATAAGTTCTTCTCTTCCTCGGAGAGCTCAGAATTAGCTAGAGCAACCTTTTCGAGCATAGCTCTTGCTTTATTTGTAGGAAAATAAGGAAAGGCTCCTCCAGAGAAGGGTTTATCCTGAATCATATTAATTGAACATGGCCGTAGCTCATAGCCAGGTGTTATGATAGGTTCTACAGATTTTGGTGGCCCGAAGCTTTTACGCATGCCATAAAGACAGATAGGAATAGAATTAAAAGCATCCATAAGGATGAACACAAAAATAATGAAGAGAATGGGATAAAATAAGAAAAGATAAAAGTATAATACAAGATTAAGCTAAACTAAGTCAAAATCTGCAAACCGTTCCCCGGCAACGGCGCCAAAAATGCTTGTTGGTATAAATTAACTGCACTCTATTAAATAAGATTTAAATAAGAGTATCCGCAAGTACACAGATATCATACCAGTGTCACATTTTACCCGGAGGTTTTAATATCGTATCCACATGGAATAGTTGTGATGTTGACAATGTCTATAGACTTAACACTACAATTAGGCTAGATAATATGAAGAAAGAGAAAATAGCTATTGCACTCTAGTTCTGACAATCGGTAAGCTTTGTGTAATACCGTCTAACTGGGCAAGTCACTCGAATAGAAGAAGAAATAGAGTAATCTCCTACCAAGCACCTATCAGCCTATCTGTCCTATAAACGGGACGTGGACTATAGAGGATTCAACGAAGGTATAAACTCACCTTCACGGGCTACCACTATCCGGCTAATCAGAGGACATCCACAAGTAAACCTAGCCTAGGCACCACGCCTACACTACGAAATACTACTTCAACCAAGTAATGACCAAGATCAAAGCACTCAATATGAGATGTGAACTTAAGAACGAATAAAAACAAGTTGCTTACTTGAATCGAAATGGCGAATACAAAAGTACCTCAGAACGCAGTTCCGGGCGAGGGAGCTGAATCTAGACGAATATAGCCACGAAGAAGCGCCGACATGCCGGAACTCCTCTAGAATCTCTACTCCTCTACTTGATCTCTCTAATCTCTAAACAAGACTAGATCTAAAAGAACTAGTCTCTCCTAATTGCTACATCTAGATGAACTAGAACTAGATGAACTAGAACTAGATCAACTAGAGGGACCCTAACCCTAATTATGTAGAGAATATGAAGTACTGGGGTGTAGAATGCCTCTAGGAGGGGCCTTGGGGCGTCATTATATAGGCCGAGGTGGAGTAGGGGGCAAGGAACCGCCACGTCATCGATCCGCGTCTTCATCTTGTGTGCACCGTCGGATCAAACCGACCTTAGATCGACGTAAGGATACTTTACTTGGCTTCCAAGGATGCGTGGGAGGAAGACTCCAGAAGGCAGCGGCCAGATGCCCTAGGGGGTGTCGACCGGCGCCAGGGTGGGGCCGGCCGGCCCCACTTGGACTCCCCTGTGGGTCCCGCTGCTTCGGGTGTCTTCTAGACCCTTCCTGAGCCTGATGACGATGTTTTCCGTCGCGGATAAGTTTTGGTGATAATTATGCACTATAATCCCCTCTTTTATGCTTTTCTAGAATAATCCCTGGAAAATACTGAATATGCAAAACTCGTGGAAATTGTCAGTTAAAATCCTAGACTAGTGTGTGTTAAAAATGTATCCTTTCATGTCTAAATTTCTAATAAATATTGACGTTATCCACCGTCAACACACCACCAATGCTATCATCTACAATGGATCAGGCCAAGTCCACTTCCAATTCCCAGGGGAGAAGGTACGCTGTTATTTTAAAGATTATAACTCTCCTAGATTAGCAGCTTTCACTCTGTCCAAGAGAAGACGTCAGCGCCGGAGGAATCACTCTCAAAAGAGCAACGTTGAGGAGGAGAAAATCAAAGAAGAACCTACAACACCAAAGCAACAACCTACAAAGGTATGGAAGGAAAAGGTAACCTCCTCAACTGAGTCATTATCACTAGGAGGTCCAATGTCAGGGTCCCCATTCTCGGGATCCGATGAAGTACCCTAGGAGTGACGACGACGAGAAGTCTTGTTTGGAGGACTCTAAACTCCGAACTCTTGCCATAAGGTAACAATGGTAGTTATCTGTTTACTTTCTTGCACTTTTGATCCATAGTTAGTTTTCATCATCCTTATAGAAAATCACAAAAAAATTTGGAAAGACCTTAAAGCCCCATGTGACATACCTGCAGTGCAAGCTAAAGGAGTGTTCACTGTGGTGGCCTAAAAATAAAATAAAAATTAGCATGCATATTTCATTTTGGTTTGATAAAAAGAAAAGAAATCCAAAAATAATCATTGAGCATCTTGCTGCACTGTATGCACTATAACACCCTTTGAAAACCCCTCACAAGAACCAAGTTCACGAAACGGCTAACCACTAACTAATTATCCTATTCCGTTCCACGAGTTTTGGTGTTTTGTGAGATGTTTGCTGCAGGATGACTCTAAGAGCTTGTCCACATAGGAATCATCATCTACATCACTCGAAGTACACCTTCCCTACACATAACTAACCACTGTGTGAAGGAAGCAACTTCTTGGTTGGATAAGATGAAGGTTCCCGGCTACACCAGCTCTTGCAAGCACGAGCTCCATCGAGAGGACTGCTCCGCTTCAATGCTCAACCACGACAACAACCAGCTTGGAGAAGGCATTCCCTAGGTACCCAGGTAAGTGTACCTACGCGATTATCGAGTCAGTCATAAAAATAAAAAATACCAAAAATATGTGAGCACACGAAGGTTCACCATAGTATCTAAGAAAACTGAAAAATACTAAAAATATATGGGCACATGAAGGTCCATGTTTTTTAGAGTCTTTAGAGTCTTTAGAATCTTATATATATGAGTCTTTAAAAAATAAAAAAACCAAATAAAAATGTTTGTCTGTCTAGAGTCAATAAAAAGGAAGCTCTTGAGATGATTTGAATTGATGAGAAGCTGCTCTGTTACAACACCTTTGAAATGCCTAGAGCTTAGACAAAAGTTTTCCGAGTTTTAGCTCTAACTATTTTGACATGAGAATTTGCTCTGAGCCTGAAACTTATGGGTTGCATATGCTTAGACAAAGTCTAGGTACCTGATTGATAAGATTAAGAAAGTCTGAGCTGCTATCTATCTTGTTCTAAGTGACACTAGTGTTCTGGAGATTTATCTTTTGAAAAATGTAAAAAGATGATGAGTTTCTATATGACAAAGCTTACATTCCCACTAGAGCCAAATATGATGAGATAGGTTAGTTAAACTTTCACATACATGCTGCTTGTCTTGCATTGAGTTTTGTCAACCTTTGTGACCCTGGTGAGAAATTTGTCATAATCTTGAATCAAGATCCACCTCCATATGCACTACTCTACACTGGAGTAGGCGCAACAACATGCCATTCCACCTACATCCATTTCAAAAATGTTTTTCTCCTACACTAGGAGAGAACGCCAAAAATATTCTATTAGGATAGCCACCCAATAAATGCTCCATGTTTCTGTTGTTATCTCTCCAAATATATAAATGCCAGAAGGAGTGCCATGAGCTATGCAAAAAGATATTTGAAAAAAAAGAGAGAGAAAGGGGAGAAAAAGAGAAAAATGGACAAGTGTCCTAGTGCTAAAACAACGGGTACTTAGATGCCTAACTCACTGAGAAAAAAATAAAGAAAAGATAGCTCATAACCTCTGGGCAATTTTCAAAGTTCAAAAGGAGAGATAGGCATTCAAGGAGCTGAGTAGAATTAGGTTCCACCATATATCCACCATATCCATCCACCTATACATCTTGATTCGATTGTATGACTTGTTTCTCTATGGATCCATTGTTTGACTTTACAACACATGCATTGCAAGTTTGCTCTTTCATGTTTTCTCCTTACCTATGAGCTCCACATAAGCTTTAGTTATAGGATGAAAAGAAAGGAAACCACCATCACCGCCCTGGTGAGAATCTACAAATATCACATATGTTGAGAGACTTGAGAGTGTCATACATGGGAAGCTCTGAGTTTTATTTAAAAACCTCTAAAAACTCTAGAATGATAGTTGATTGAAGAGCTTGAGACATAGTGCTTAGATGGGATCTTTCTGTCTGTCAAGTACTCAAGACCCAAAGAGCAGCTAATAAGCCCCATAGTCAAAGGTAATATGGGTAAGTTTGAAAGTTAGCTCAGTTATTGCATAACTTGGAGGAAAATTTCTATCTGACTGCAGGTATACTTCTAAGGAGTTGCTCCGAGATGGCTACAATGCTTAAACATATATATATCTTGCAATAACTTTCTAAGTTTTCTTTTCTAAGGGACTAGCAAAGGTTAACTTGGGGGAGTTGTTGACGGTCATTATTGTATGAAACCAACCATCAACTAGCCATGAAAAGGATGCAATTGTGATCACCAAAGTAGATATAGGGTTTACACTGACAGAATTCCATAAGTTTTGGTGTTTCACTGTTTCTGCAGGCGTAAACTGGAAAAGACACAACCACAAGAGCTTATCGGTACATAGAAAGGGAAAACGGACACCACGGCAACACAGGAACAATCTAGAAGAGTCGAGAAGGCACCACGTCGAGCCGAGGGGCCAGCGACCACCAGGTGGGACCAGCCGGTCCCACCCTAGACCAGCCGGTCTGGCCTAGGGCCTGGTCACGGCCTGGTTCACCCGGCTCGCTTCACTGCCTTTGAGGGTCAATCTCAGCCATATGTCAAGGTCGGTTTGATCCGATGGCTCACGATCATCGTCAGGGCTATAAAAGGAGGGCAGGACCCCCCAGACGGAGGCACATTCATTCATTCCTCATTCAAAGTCTGATTATCAGCCAGAAACCCTAATCAGAGCTCCTTAGCTAGGGCCTAGATAATTAGTTAGAACTAGAGGAAGGCAAGCGAGGGCTTGGATTCAGGAGCCATCAAGAGCTTGGATTTGGTATAGTTCTTACCTCCTCTTGCCTTTATTCTCTTTCATTGTATAGTTATATGATTGCTACAATTGAATTGATGAATACTTATCCACTTATATTCATAGTTATATTGTTCTTTGTCTATTGTGGTTATATGCTTACTATAGCTAGATTGACATTATACTTATCCATAGGTTCGTATTGCACTCATCTAATTGATCGTTGGGTGAGTGGTAAACATTGTGTAAGCATGATGCTTATACATTGTTTATCTCGAATGCACCCTATAGGCTGAGCTTAGTAGATCGCGGGTGGACAATCCTGTTGAGTCCTATGTAGTTCAAACCCCGTTTATAGGCACAGTAGGGCTTTTGTATGAAGAAAGGGCGTGCTATGTTCTCAAACTTCCCAAGTATGTCTACTATGAATAGATATAATGCTAACCTTAGCTATGACTACTAAGTGTACTGCACTAACCATAATATACATTGACATATAGCTAGGAATCAGGAATATCTCATGATGTTCTGCTAGTAACCCTAATGATATAGCTAGGAGTCTCTATCTATTTACGCTAATGATTATATACTTATCTTATCATTTATCTTGTGACTTACCCCTGCATTGAGTAGTGAGGACATGGTTATGCCTATCCGTTACACTTAGGTTAACACGCTACCTTTATACGAGAGCCATGTAGACCTTCCTTTGGGAAAATATAAATGACAACCCGTAATGCTCCAGGTAAAATGCTACAATGGTATTTGATCTGTGTGCTTATGGATACTATTTCTGTATTCTAAATGGTGGCATGATTTAATACCACATCCCTTGGTGTTATGCTGGGGATGACAACTTGGCACTCTAGTAGCGATGCTCTGCTTACAAGCATTTTTAGCGCTGTTGCTAGAAATAACATTAAGAGGTGTCTATAGTACACCTGGCTCATCTACTCTGAAATGTTTTGTTGGTTCTTGTTTCATATTTTCTTTGGTGTATAACACTCCCTTGTCAGACTTTTGGCCTTCAATAATCTAACCTTTGAGAGAGCAACTAATTTGTATATTGTGTAGCACTTCAAAATGCATCAGGTTAAACCCATCTTTGAACAAAGGTTGTAAAATGTGGCAATGTGACTTTCAGCTTAAGGCAGCCGCAACTACATTTGCCTTGCCTGGATGGTAGTGCACTTGTAAGTTATAATCCTTTATAAACTCCAACCGTACTCACTGCCTCATGTTCAATTTTGGTTGTGTGAAGATGTAGTTGAGACTCTTATGGTCAGTATAGATATTGCACACGTTTCCCAGCAAGTAATGCCTCCAAATCTTCAAGGCATGCAAAACTGCAGTCCATTCCAGATCATGTGTTGGGTAGTTGGCTTCATGTTTTCTCAACTGGCGTGAGGCATAAGCAATGACTCATCCATCTTGCATAAGAACACATCCTAGACCGGTTTTTGATGCATTGCAAAACACATCAAACGGCTTCTCTATGTTCGATTGCACAAGAACAGGAGCAGTGGTTAGTAACTTCCGCAGGGTATGAAAAGCTGCTTCACACTCTTTTGTCCAAATGAACTTATGGTCTTTTTATAACAAGCTGGCCATAGGCTTGGCAATTTTGGAGAAATCTAGAATGAAATGACGGTAATATCCCGCCATACCAAGAAAAATCTAAACTTTCATGACCGAGGTTGGTGCTTTCCAGTCCATAATCTCCTATACTTTATTAGGGTTGATTGAGCTTCCCTCTTTTGACAAGACATGACCTAGGAAAGGAACTTTCTTCAACAAAACTCACACTTGCTGAACTTGGCATACAACTGATGTTATCTAAGTCTAGTTAAGACAGCTCTTAGATGTTCTGCATGATCCTCCTCATTCTCTGAGTAAACTAGAATATCATCCAAGAACACAATCACAAACTTATCCAATTCTAGCATGAAGACCGAATTCATCAGATACATAAAATATGTAGGAGCATTTGTCAAGCCAAATGATATGACAAGATACTCATACAACCCGTATCTGGTAGAAAACACTATCTTAGGTATGTCTTGTTGCCTAATCTTAATCTGGTGGTACCCTGATCTTAAATCAATCTTTAAAAACACTTTGGCCTTGGACAACTGATCAAATAAGATATTAATCTGGGTAAAGGATACTTGTTTTTGACTGTTACTACATTCAGTGGCCAATAGTCCACGCACATCCATAAAGATTGATCTTCCTTTTTCATGAATAGTGCAGGACAACCCTATTCGGACAAACTTGGTCAGATGAGACCCTTGTCCAACAATTCCTTTAGCTGAATCTTCAACTCTGCTAACTCGTTGGGTGGCATCCGATATGGCCTTCTCGATATTGGTGCAGTCCCGGGTATCAACTCAATAGCAAATTCCACATCCCTATCTGGCGGAAGACCTGGTAACTCATCAGGGAACGCATCTGGGAACTCACACACTTTAGGAATCTCGAGAAGAGAAGTGACTTGAGTAGCACATGACATATTGGCCAGATCTATTCTTTGGGGCAATGGTACTCAGAAAGTACCCTCACCCTAGGGATCCTTTAAAAACGGTCCTTTCCCCACATCAATGACTACCTTTCTATCTTTCATCCAATTCATTCCCATGATAATATCCAAAACTAAGCCAGGCATGACTACTAGATTTCCCTAAATCTTTTAGCTACTATATCGAGGGTTGCCCCTAGAACCATCTGATTAGTCAATACATCAGCCCTAGCGACACTTATGTGGTACCCATACACCAACTCCTTTGATTTTATATCATGCTTTCATACAAATGCTTGACTCATGAATGAATGTGATGATCCAGAATCAAACAAAACAACTACAGGGTGTTGGTTAATAGAAAACATACCAACAGTCATGGGGTTCTCCCTCAAGAATCTCTTCCACGGTGGTGTGGTGCACACGGGCTTGGTAGGTGTTCTGATGTTCGAAGGATACGGGCAAAACTTAGCAAAGTGCCTAGGTTGACCATAGTTGAAGCATGGGCCCCTCACTGCTGTATTAGCTCTAGCTAAATTACCAGGTTTTGCCTTCGCCTGAGGCACTGCAACCTTGAAGGCCCTCTGGTTCCTTTGCTGCGGTGGCTGAGCATTCTGATTCCTCCTCTGAAGTGGCATGAACTTGGCACCAGGTGCGGGTGGACGATATGGACGATGACTTGCCATAGGAGCTCTTGCCTTAGAAGGTCCCAACTCAAAAGTCCTCTTGTGAATCTTGGATGTGGAGTAGAGGTTGTTGTTGTTTTCTTGTGTTAGACAATCGCTATGAAGTCATTGAACATGGTTCTGGTAGAAGTGTCCATGGTCTTCAGCATCTTGAGGTTAAGGCCTCTCTTGAAACTTGCTATCTTCTTAGCATCGGTGTTGACAAACTTAGGAGCATAGCGAGAAAGGTTGTTGAAGGCATGCAGATACTGTCATTGTCTTGGTGCCTTGAGTGAGCCTCACGAACTCAAAAACTTTCATGGCCATCAGTCTAGATGGAATGTAATTCCAATGGAAAGCATCGGTGAACTGTCCGTAGGTAATTGGAACACATGTGAGAAAAGTGGTGCGATGATGAGGCCACCATATCCCTATTGGGCCCTATAGCTGATGCGAAGCATACTCAACCTTCAGTGATTCAGTCATCCTCAGCAAACAAAACTTCTATTCCATGGTGTTAAGCCACTCACCAGCCTCCAAGGGTTCTATAGCTTTTTTGAATTTAGGTGGATCAGTATTCAGGAAGTCCTTGAAGGTGCTGTACTGGTTGACCTCGTGACCACCGGGGTTCTGCCAGATGCGGGTGTTGTCAGCGATGTTGCGCAAGGCTGCCTCTATGTTATGCTGTAGGTTCTCCATGTTGCGCTGTAGGTTCTCCATATTGTGCTGACTTCCTAGAAACTATGCAAATAACTGCTCGGCTATGTACGGGGGAGGAGGTGGTGGTACGGCATGGTCCTCAGCTCCAGCACCTTGTCTAGCACCACTACCACTAGCACCCGTACCACTAATGGCAGTACGACGAGTGTCCACCATCTGCATATTTTAGCAACAAGTAATTATTTGATGATGTTGTAGCACTTGTAAGCAAATGTATATTTATTCCATACTGTATTCATTGGTGGAATAAATTCATTCATCAAAACAAAGGCACAATAATTCATTTCCACAACCATAGCATCACTAATTAGATTACTCAATGATATCGTTTGTGTTCATACACAACTAAACTTGCCAGCATACACACACTGGACTTTAGACGTTCGGTTCTCGCCTCACATGCATCACCATGGTTCCAATATTATATCAGGTCATAGCATCACACTTAAGGTTTACATGCCACACATGAAAAGATCGCAAAAGAAACGTCTAGCGACTAGAGAAAAATCCACTACTCCTACTCATGCTCGCTATTCATATCAGAGGCGTCGTCATCGCCACCATCACCCTCAGGGGCCTATGGCTCAGGTCCCACTGCAGGGGGATCCTCCACCTGCACATCACCTCCATCTGCTACAATGACTCCAGGCTCCATCTCTGCTATGCCTGGGTGGTGGAATGGGTGGAACTAGTTATGAAACTGGTGGATAGCCTCATGTAGGTTGTTGTTGTGTGCAACCTGCTGCTCTAGATTTGCCTGTTGTTGGTTATTCTTATGCATAATTAAAACATGAAGGATTCTGCAAGCGCATAGAAAACCATTATAGCATTTTACCAGGAGTATTTCAGGTAATGTTATTTATATTTTACTACTAGGAAACAATGGTTTAAGGCATTGATAGTTTACTATCATGTATCCACTAATTAATATACAAACTAGACAAGAGTAGGGGTAAGGGTAAATGATAAATGATAGGAATTATGCATATATGACACTCACACAGGAGAATTCTATGATAAAAGAGTAGATAGTAAAAGTGAGAGGACAACAGGAGAGTTCAAGGTTCCTGTTGACGGTGGATAAGGTCAATATTTATTAGAACTTTAGACCCAAGAGGATACATGAATACACACTAGTCTAGGGTTTTAACTGACAATTTCCATGAGTTTTGCATATTTCACATTTTCCAGTGACTTTTCCAGAAAAGCTTAAAAGAGGGATTGGAGTGCATATTAATCACGAAACTTATCCACTATGGGAAAGATTAACATTGGGACGTGGGAAGGATCTAGAAGACACCGAAGCAACCGGGGCCGGGGGAGGCGCTAGGTGGGGCCGGCCGGCCCCACCATGGGCGGCGCCCCCCTTTAGGATTTGGTGCCCCCTTCTGGAAGCTTCCTCCACTGCCTCTCCTAATGCATCTCAGCCCTTGGTTAAGTCGGTTTGATCTTGCGGCGCACGTTCATCCCACTGGACTATAAATATAGGGGCAAACCCCCTGGAGAGAGCCAATTCATTATTCATCAAGGCCTCAAGCCATCAAGCATCAAGAAGCCTAGCTTCTAGTTCATCAAGAGCCTTCTAGTTCATAGTTCTAGTTAGTTAGATTAAAAGTAGAGGAGATCTAGTTCTTCATCGGTATCTGGAGCCTCCGACATCTGTCTGGAGCATAGGAGTTCGGTATAGTTCTAGTTCTTTCTTTCTTATTGTATTCATTATTCTGATTAGGGAGACATTATTCTCAATAGTTCATATGTTCTTAATTGCAATAGTCACTGTCTACTTTGATTATACATCTAGCATAGTTGGTTCAATCTTATTGAATTCATGTAATTGCTCGTATAGCGTTTATCCAAGTGTACAATGGATAGATGATGGACAATATGTAGACGTGGTGTCTAGATATCTTGTTTATCTGCGAGTGCACCCTGATGTGCTGGGACGTGTGGTAGTCCGCGTAGGTGACAGCTATGTTGGTTCCTCCGTAGTCCACCCTTCATACGTAGGGACAGGGGGGGCACAGTCGCGAAGTTGGATGATGACTTTGTTTCACATCCTTCCTAGATGATGCCCCGTTACATGTGATTATGATGTAGGGTTAACTTAACGATGATTACTAGATGTAATTGCACTAATTAGAATTATTCATTAGTGTAGTTATAGAATTACCGTAGACAGTTATCTCCTTAGTTTATCCATTGGCTAACTATGATTATGACTAGGAAGTGCTCTAATGATTATCAATATAATTATAATACTTGATTATGCTTATCACCCGTATTTATCTATATTTATCTTGTGACCCTGCTTTTGTTATGAGTAGAGTAGATGACATTGGTAATATCACTTATTCATTGTATATAATTCCTTATCAATATAATAGATTAGAGTTTATTACAAGCTTTCCCAGTTGTATAAATATAAATCGACAACCTGGTAGGACTTTCTAGCTAAAATGCTACAATGGTATAATTATCTGTCCGCTTGCAGAACCGATTTTAGTTTATATTCATATTTCTGCCTTGTCATATTGCCTAATATATACATGTAAACCTATATTTATTCTTAGCATTATAATTAGGGATGACAACTTAATTCATGCTTAGGAATGCTAGTGATAAATAAGTGTGTTTCTAATCTTGTTAATTAGTAATGACGTTAGAAATTCCAACAAGCATTTTTGGCACCGTTTCTTGGGGAAGGCACAATAAACTTAGGAAATATTGATAACATATATACAAAATGGATAAAGTCATATTACCAATCAATCTCTAACTCAAACAGGTACACCCTTCTTTTTTATCATTTGCTTATCTTATGTAGGGTGATAAATGAATGGTTTTTCTCTTCCAAAGAACTTCACTGACAATCCAGAGAAACTCCTTAGAAAGAAGAAGTTTGTAGAAGCAAGGGACAAATTCGAGTCACCATCAAGAACACCCATTGCTGCTCAAGCTAGCTCTTCGGAGAAGCCAGCTCCAACACTGGAAGAAGAATTTGAAGAACAAGTAGGAGAACAAACAGAAAAGCAATTGGGAGAAAACCTAGCTCCTGTGTTTGAAGACATGGCTAAGAAGACACTTTGTGTGAGTTCTCTACCCCAACAACAGCAAACATCTAGATTGGACCAGCAGTCAACACTGGAGAGAATGGATTTGAGCTCAAGCCTGCTCTCATCGCCATGGTTCAAGCCAGCCAATTCTGTGGAAAAGCTCATGAAGATGCAAGTGCACACTTACAACACTTTTTAGAAATCTGCAGCACCTTCACGATCAGAGGTGTACCAAGAGATGCTATTTTACTCCATCTTTTTCTGTTCTCATTATTGGGGAAAGCTAAGCAATGGTTCTACATCAACAAAGACAAAAACACTACATGGGACCTGTGCTCAATCGCTTTCCTGGCAAAATTCTTTCCTACCACCAAGACGAACGCTTTGTGTGGGAAAATTGCAAGTTTTCAATAGTAACATGATGAATCATTCACTGAAGCATGGGAAAGATTCCAGAACTACATAGAAGACTGTCCTCATCATGGAATAGAGGAGTGGCTATTAATGGAAACTTTCTATCATGGGCTTGTCTCTAGCACCTGTGAGTCTATTTATGCTGCAGCTGGAAGAGCTTTCCTGTCACTTAAGCTCTCAGATGCCAAAGCACTTATTGAGAAGATGGCCTCAAACTCAAGCTGTAATGAAGAACGTACTCAACCCCGCAAGAAAGGAGGAGGAATCCATCATCTCAAGGAAACCGACATGGTCACTGCCAAGCTAGACCTCATTATGAAGAAGCTCGATATAGAGAAGAAGAAAGTCATGCACGTTAATGATTCCCATATAACATGTGAAGAATGTGGAGACTACGGGCATTCGGCTATTAGCTGCCCTACGCTGCAAGAGGATGTGAACTTCATCAACAATAATACCTACTATTGTCCTCAACAAAACCAAGGATGGAATCAGTAACCTCAACAAGGTAATTATCAAGGTGACAACTAAGGTAATAATAATTTTAATAATTACAATCTTCCATCTTTAAGAAATTTAGTTGTTGGTCAATCTAAATTGTTAAATCAAATATCTAGAAAGATAGCTTCAAATGATAAAGCACTAGAAAACATAAATACAAAAATAGACACCTTTGATTACGCTATAAAGAATCAACACAACTTTAATAAAATGTTAGAATCACAATTAGCTCAGTTAGATGCTGCTGTTCCTCCATTCGAGAAAGGTAAGATTCTAGGTCAACCAGAAGAATTAGAAACTGCTAACCTTGTTGATATTCACAATGCAACCCAATATCATATTGAGCCTGCAGATGTTCAGTGGATTGACCATTCTGTACCTAAGAAGATGGGAGACCCTGGAAGGCCTGTCATTCCTATCGCTATAGGATGTCATAACTTTCCAGAGGCTATCTGCGATTTCGGCGCTAGTGTCAACATTATACCCAAGGTAATCTTGAGAAAATATTAAATGATCCCCTGTTGTACACAAACATGCGTTTACAGCTTGCAGATCAGTCCATTTGCTACCCTGAGGGAGTACTAGAAGAAGTAGTCATCGGAGTGGGACAATCATACGTCCCAGTTGATTTGGTGGTCATGGAGACAGGAGTAGATGAGAAGGCACCCATAATTTTGGGCAGACCATTCTTGTGCACAATAAAAGCTATCATCTATGCGGAATACGCCAAGATCGTCCTATCCATTAAGGACAAGAAAGAAAGATTCACGTTCAAGAACCGTGTCCTGAAAGCTCCTGTAGCCCCGAAGCAATTCTATCAACAAGAAGAGCAACTACAGTAATCAGTGCCAAAGAAAAGAAACAATAGAAGCAATAGAAGATGAGGGAGATCAAGCATGCACCTGAAGAAACTACTCAACTAATTACTGCTCTCAATACAGAAAATGATCATATGCTGTCCAAACCATCTCCAACAAAGAAAGGTGATCCAGGTGTACCAATCATTGAATGCACAATCAAAGACACCACTTTCGCCAACACCATCTGCGACATCGGATTAGGCTGCAACGTAATATCAAAATAGGTATATGATAATTTATTTGATAATTTACCTTTATACCCAACATATATTCAGTTGCAGATGGCGGATCAATCACTAAGATTCCCTAAAGGAGTGGTCAAGGATGTCATGGTAAGAATTCAATGGCAATATATACTTGTAGATTTTCTAGTTCTTGATATGCAAGGAGACGATGAATCCCCGTTCCTTCTAGGAAGACCATTTCTTTACACAGCCAACGTGAGCATCTACATTGGGTTTGGACAGATCCACTTCAACTTGCCTACTGGAAAGGTACGCTGTCAATTTAGAATACTTGTTAATCAGGAACAGATCAGAAAGCAACGTGATAGGAGAAGACGCCAAGGCCGCCGTTAGGCTGTCCAGCCTCACTGTGGATGGGAAGAATTTCCTGGCAAGATCATGAGTATGAGGACTGCTACAAGGAGCAAGAAGAGAACGTACAAGCACCACGCTAGAGTGAGTGGAAAGCGGAAGCTGAAAGAATGGACCAGATCACCAAGACAGAAAAAGAAGAGATCCTAGCACAACTAGAAAAGTGGGAGAAGGAAAACAAAGCTGAAGAGCTGGAGCTAGAGAAGAGAGAAGCAGAAAAAACAGAAATGAGATGGAAGGAGAAAGAAGAAGCACGTGCTGCACCACCACGAGACAGGGAATTGATTGAGGTAACCTCAAATGATGAACCCACCAAGTAAGTATTCTCCTTTATCTAAGTCCTGTCAGTAGACTCTAAATTCCGTACCCTAGCCATAAGGTTATAATGGTAGTTATCTACTTAAGTTCACTAGTAAGTGTACTTTAATTTATATATATAGTAGCATAATCATGTTTGCACATTAAAATATAAAAATAACAAGAATATTTACTGCATTATTTATTACATCACAAATTCATAAGCCCCATGTGAATAAACTTATGGTAACTCCCGTAGGAATATTTACTGTAGAGGCATAAAAATAAAAATAATAAAATATAGCATTTATATTTATTTCCTGCATCATAAACAAAAAATTTAAAAAGAGAAATATGAAATTCTGCTTAAAGCTGGCAACGTAAACATTTGCTCACAAAGATAATCAATTACTCTTTGGCTGATCGCTAACCTGTTATTAAATTCGAGCCTCGAGTTTTGATTTCTCTTTTTGTGGAGTGTATTTATGCAGGAACGACATCATGACAAGGAGAGAGTTATCAGTGGCAACCACCAGATTTGTTGCTGGCTAGCTTGCTCTAAAGGATATCTACACCAAGTATCGCAAACATCCAACTTTGGGGAGGAGCATCCCCTAGTTATCAGGTGACTACATCTAGGCGATTATCGAGTTTACTTTATATAGTCATAAAATACCAAAAATATGTGGGCACATAAAGGTCCACAAAGTCATAAAGTCTTTCATTGGTTTATTAATTCAAAATGATAAAAAGATATATAATTATTTAAAACCAAATAAATATTTGGTTATACATAGAAGAGTATATTTAAAAATAGTCCAGACTAGAGCTATTAGAAAAAAAACTTGATGAACATTAAAATTTGTCTTAGAGATGATGAATAGTTGCTCTGTTGTCATTCTTATCCATTACCTAGTTGCCAAACTTAAATCTTCTGAGTTTTAAACATTGTTGTTTTAATTGCAGAATTTACTCGAACCTGAATTGTGGAGGCATAAGCTTACGCTGAGTCTAGGTAGTTGATCGATATGATTCATGAAGCTTGAGCTGCTATATATTTATTTTATTCCTAGCCTTACTAAGTTCTAGAGGTTTATTTTGAAAATTTAAAATCTACATGATGAGCTCTTGTATGACAAAGTATGAATTCCTATCAAAGCCAGAAATAATATTTTTAGAAGATAGGAGACCTTTTTATATAAAGCTACCTGCTTTGCATTGAGTTCAGTCAACCTGTGTTGTATGCCTTATGAGAGTCTTGTCATGCTTTTTAAAACCAAGAGCACTTGCACACTCTAGTCCACATATGTATTATTCCTACCCTGGGAATAATCGCGATCATCCACATATTTTTCATCCATGTTCATCACAAAAATGTTTCTCTCCTACACTAGGAGAAAACACCAAAAATATACACCCCATAGGAAAACCCTGTTATAAATGCTCCAAGTCCTCACTGTATCTCTCTACTTGGTTATTGTAGGAACGCATGTGGCAATGAAAAAAAAGAAAGAGAGAGAAAAGAAGAGAAAAAAGGGGGAATAAAAGATGGACAAATGTCCCAGGAATTAGAACAATGGGTATTAAATGCCTGCCTCCCTTATTTAAAATAATAAAGATAGCCTATGTTTTTCCTGAGAAAAGTTTTAAGAGAGTTATTTCTAAAGAGCAAAAGTAGAATTAGAATTAGCCACAAATACCATACACACATCTATCCACCATATTTCATACACATGCATATCTTGGTTTAATTGTATGCCTCGATTCTCTGTAGATCCATTAGTTGACTTTACAATATATGCATTGCAAGTATGCCTACCCTTGTTATTGTCGCTCCTAGAAGCTCTACTATATATCCTTAGCCGTAGGAGGCATAACATCATTAATGCCTTAAGAGAAAACCATAAATACCACATACATTGAGGGACTTGAGGGTGTCATACAATTAAGCTCTGAGTTTTATTTTGAAAACCTATGAAAAACTCCAGAATATTAGCACTGCGAAGAATTCGAGACATAGTGCTTGACTTGATTGTTCTATCTTTCGATTGCTCAAGACTTATGCAAAAGCTGTAAAGCCCTATAATTAAAGGAAAAATGGGTAAGTTTGAAGGTCAGAACGTATACTGTTTAATCCAGAGGAAGATCTTTGTTTGAAAGCGTGTGTGCTTAAAAAGTATAACAATATTGTAGCAACTCCTGATCCAAATATAATAAAAATTAGGCTTAGTTTATTTGCCAAGGGACTGGCAAAAGGTAAGCTTAGGGGAGTTGTTGACGGTGGATAAGGTCAATATTTATTAGAACTTTAGACACAAGAGGATACATGAATACACACTAGTCTAGGGTTTTAACTGACAATTTCTATGAGTTTTGCATATTTCATATTTTCCAAGGACTTTTTCAGAAAAGCTTAAAAGAGGAATTAGAGTGCATATTAATCACGAAACTTATCCGCCATGGGAAAGATCAACATTAGGGCGTGGGGAGGATCTAGAAGACACCCGAAGCAACCGGGGGCCAGGAGGCCGCTAGGTGGGGCCGGCTGGCCCCACCATGGCGTCTGGCGGCACCCTCCTTTAGGGTTTGGTGCCCCCTTCTGGAAGCTTTCTCCACCGCCTCTCCTGATGCATCTCGGCCCTTGGTTAAGTCGGTTTGATCCTACGGCGCACGTTCATCCCACCGGACTATAAATATAGGGGCAGACCCCCTGGAGAGAGCCAATTTATTATTCATCAAGGCCTCAAGCCATCAGGCATCAAGAAGCCTTCTAGTTCATCAAGAGCCTTCTATTTCATAGTTCTAGTTAGTTAGATTAGAAGTAGAGGAGATCTAGTTCTTCATCAGGATCTAGAGCCCCCGACGTCTGTCTGGAGCGCAGGAGTTCGGTATAGTTCTAGTTCTTTCTTTCTTATTGTATTCATTATTCTTATTAGGGAGACATTATTCTTAATACTTTATATGTTCTTAATTGCAATAGTCATTGTCTACTTTGATTATACGTCTAGCATAGTTGGTTCAATCTTATTGAATTTATGTAATTGCTCGTATAGCGTTTATCCAAGTGTATAATGGATAGATGATGGACTATATGTAGACGTGGTGTCTAGATATCTTGTTTATCTGTGAGTGTACCCTGATGTGCCGGGATGTATGGTAGTCCACGTAGGTGAAAGCTATGTTGGTTCCTCTGTAGTCCACCCTCCGTAAGTAGGACACCAGGGCACGCTCGCGAAGTTAGATGATGACTCTGTTTCACATCCTTCCTAGATGATGCCCCGTTACATGTGATTTATATTTCTGCCTAGTCATATTGACTAATATATACATGTAAACCTATATTTATTCCTTAGCATTATAATTAGGGATGACAACTTAATTCATGCTTAGGAATGCTAGTGATAAATAAGTGGCTAGTTGCTAATGATAAGTTAATTTAATACCATGTGTTTTTAATCTCGTTAATTAGTAATGACGTTAGAAATACCAACAGTTCTAAATACTTCTCTATTACAGGGGTTCTAATAATAACTGATTTGTGGTAAATAAAGCAATCACATAATAACACTTTGGAGCAACAGTACCTTTCTAACTCTCAAATAGATGAGAACGAAGTAGTTGGGGAAGGCCACCAAAAGCTCTACGAAACACTAACTTCGACGTGGTGGAATACGAAGGCCTAACAGAGCTGTCACCTCAATGGCTACCACAACTAACCATAAGAATTGGGTGCAACCTCAGGTAACCTATAGCCTAGACGCCATGTCTACACTATGGATTACTACTCTAGTCACACGTATTAACTAGAGCACCTAATACAGGCGGAGATCCTATGCTAAAGTATAACAACTATACTAACCAATCAAATGTAATACATAAAAGTAAATAGAGAAGATAAAGTATATTAAAGCATAAGTCTTATAAAATTAGATACAAAGGCATACCAAATCTCTAAAGACTTCTCTAGAACCTGAGCAAAGCTCACCTCTCCCTAACTCCCATCTAGAGCTAATCTACTACATTGGAAAGTATAGCCCCAATTCTATAGAGGTGAGAGATCATCCTTTTGAGGGACACCTCTACAACTCCATAATAATATGGTGCCCTCAGAGAGGGGGTCAGGCCCTGTATTTATAGCCCGGTGGGATAAACGTGAGCCCTTGGCTCAAACCGATTTAAGGTACGGTGGAGATGCATCCTAAGAGGCGGTGGAAGAAGCTTCCAGAAGACGGAGGTAAGACGGCGTTGTGGGGTGCCGGCCGGCCCTAAGGCCCATGCCAGCCGGCCTAGGCCCAAGCCCATCTGGGCTCCGCTTTGATGACGTTTCTTCTTGTCTCTTTTAGGGCCCAATGGTGTATGTTTCGCTATGGAGTTGATATCTCTTGATTCTGGGCTCCAAATATAGTAAATGATATGTTGATTTCAATCATCTCGATGAGCCCATCGTAATTGTGTAATTTGATTCCTTATTTGAGATACTTTTATTTGATAAAAAATTGCATACTCCTGCAAAACAAGTGAGAACATCAAAACTCATGGAACTCGTTAGAATCAAAACCTACAACTATGCTTTATGATTCATTTTATATTATTTTATACAATGGTTGATGATTATATTTGATGTTTAATGACCATCAATAGGTTCCCCCAAGGTTAAGGTGAAGTTATTATTTTAAAGAATACCTCTAACCTTGATTTGATTCTATGAATAGTCTCCTAATATAATTTAAACATTTATATATAGAAGAGGATAGTCTCTATATATAACCAAATTCTTATACAAATATGCTTTGATGTTATAATATTTAAGTAATATTCTAAAGCATACCTATAATAGAGTAAAGAAGTTTAAAAGGCTAAAGATATTTATTCAAATAGAACCAAGAACATGTAGGTAAACCAAAAGAGTATTTTATTTGTTTTAAGTTTTAGCAAATTAAGCATGGTATAAGGTAAGGATAACCAAGACAATTAACAACATGGTATATGATGTTGAATATATTTTAAAGTTACATGAGGTTTGGATAAACGTACCTTATGTCTTTACCCTTCTAAGTAAGTGAAAGGCAAACTTACTTGGAAAAGGAAGCTCATCCGGTTCATTTGTTGGTGAAAATGGATGATTGCATGCTCTTCATCAACCTTTTCTTGATCTTGATTGATTCATGGTTGATGAGCTGTGGTCCATTGGAGATGCAAACACAAGTTCCTTCTTATGTTTTGCAGAGTGATTAGTCTACTATCATGGTGAAGTGTAGAAGGTGTTGAAGTGTTCTCACATGAATTTCTTCCCAACTTGGTCCTTTCTAAACACTTGTTCTCCTTTCATTTTGTTTTGAACTATGAACATACATTTATTTTTTCTTTCCTACAAAAATATTAGTGGACACATACCGAAGGATTGCAACAAATTCAGAATGTGGGTTATGGTCCATAATTTTATGTGGATTTCATCCATGCTAATGAAAGGATGGGCTTTTACAATTACTTTAGCACAAATTTTGTTGGTAGCTGCACTTGCAATAAAGGATAGATTAAATAATTGTTATGCTCACTATTTTTCCATAAAGGTCGAGTGTGTCTTCTTTGTTGAAAGCTATTGGAGTTCATCATATGCCTTGCTTCATCTCCGATATGAATTCATCTCTTGACTTACCCAAAGTAAGTTTGGGAATTTCCTACAGGGGTTAATCCAATAAATAACCAATGTCTACACAAGTAGGTTCCAGTTCAATAACCAAACCAGACTCCATGTCTAATTTGACTAAGGTAGGCTATTTAACCTAAGCTCCACGCTTAATTTAAAAGCCTATGAAAGTATGTACACTACTTTCAAACCAAAGCATACTATAGAAAATAAAGGTAGCATGACAGCATATGGAGGTTTACTCAAATAGAGATAAAAGCATGATCATGGGGAGAATGTTTTTATTTTTTAGATGAAGATGTAAGTAACATGTATGTATACAATGAACTAAACATACTATAAAGATGAGGTGGATGCATAGATTAAACATGTAGTGGAATGCATAAAGATAACTACTCATCAAATTTGAAGTCCATGAGCAAGACTTTCTCACCTTTCTTGATCATACTTACCATGAGTCACAACAGAATTTGTGAGTAGCGCAACGTATTTATTCGTCACATGTGATAAACTTTGACTTCTTGTAATGATGATTTTTCTCCAATCTATACATGGTTTGAGGAATATATATATTTATACGAATCTATGAGATGGCAGGGCTCCAGTATTGATGGATCATGATTGTTCAGATGCCCTAGGTTCTTTAATATCTCCCTTGTTTTGGTCTTATGGAATTTTGGCAAAGGATTGAAACAGTTGATATCCTGCTTATTCCACATCTCAAGAAAACATGGGTAATTCTACTAAAGCTAGCTAATGGTAAACCAAATTAGTAGACATCAAGATCAATATTAAAATCTTTACGCCAATTGTTTTCCCGGTAACAACGCCAAAAATGCTTGTTGGTTATTCTTATGCACAATTAAAATATGAAGGATTCTGCAAGCGCATAGAAAACCATTGTAGCATTTTACCAGGAGTATTTAGGTATCGTCATTTATATTTTACCACTCGAAGATTATGACATTGATAGTTCACTATCATCTATCTACTAATTAATATACCAACTAGACTAGAGTAGGGGTAAGGGTAAATGATAAATGATAGGAATTATGCATATATGACACTCACATAGGAGAATTCTATGATAAAAGACTGGATAGCTAAAGTGAGAGGACAACGGGAGAGTTCAAGGTTTCTAAATACTTCTCTATTACTGGGATTCTAATAATAACTGATTCATGGTAAATAAAGCAATCATACTATAACACTTTAGAGCAACAGTATCTTTCCAACTCTCAAATAGATGAGAAAGAAATAGTTGGGGAAGGCTGCCAAAAGCTCTATGAAACACCAACTTCAACGTGGTGAAATATGAAGGCCTAACAGAGCTGTCGACTTTGGGGCTACCACAACTAACCATAAGAATTAGGCGCAACCTCAGGTAACCTATAGCCTAGACTCCCTGTCTATACTATGGATTACTACTCTAGTCACTGTTGGTATTTCTTAATGTTATCACCAGGTTTGTGTCCCTGGCAACGACTTCAGAAATGCTGTTGACATTTCTTAACATCATTAATGAGAATAGAAGTAAATCTATCCCCGGCAATGAGTAAGAAATGCTTGGGGTGGTATACCTCAGTACCATATCACCAGATGTAAGTCCAGCCATGGCACCGAGGCACACCTCACCAGTTATTCCCTTTACTGCTACTAGTGATACACCTCTAATTGATAGTTTCAGGATAGCCTAGCATGGGCACCGTGGCATACCAAGACTATTCTTGCCTCTATCAAGAGAGTTATATCCCTAATAACGTTAGGACTATAGCCTTAGTGGCTAGTGCCATGGAGATGCTATACGGCACACTTTCAGCATACCTTAACACTAGTACTAAAACTATATTTCTAGCTACAGTAAAAAGATAATGGTGATCCGGTAAATCTTTGCAGTTATGGATGTTAATCCGCAAGCGCACAGAAATACCATTGTAGCATTTCAACCCAGAGAATTCCTAGGTGTCGTATTTATATTTTTCCAAGGAAAGGTTAGTGTAGATTTTATTATGAAACCATAATCATAAATACTATACTTTGTATGAAAGGTAGACCAACGTATATAATAGGGGTAAACAATATGGTTTTTAAGATAGTGGACACACACACACACACAGATAAATGTCTCTCAAGTGGAGGAAGGTTGTGGAAGCATAAAGAATAAAAGAATAAAGAATAAATGAATATCCTACAGGAGCAATGGTCCTAATATAGCTAATTTCTAGAAAAGTGGTTAGTCACACAAATACATGAGTCAGAGATAGAGTTGTGTTTGCGATGGATCGGAAGGCCACCCGCCACTGGTCTGCCAGTGAAGATGGGTGGCATTTTAGACTCCTACACCATAGCCGAACGTGGGGGAATATGAGGGACGGACAGGGCTGTCACCACCTGCCGCCTACCACCTCAACCGTGGACTATGAAGTGCAATCACCAGCTCCCCTATAGCCGAGCACCACGCTCACACATAGAACAGCTACCCAAGCCCCCGCGGGTCTGTCACCCTACAGATGAACGAGTAAAGAACTTGAATGTTGTGCGATGAACCACCATCCCTCCCACAACTCTATTCTTAATCATCTAAATGTATGAAGGGTTAAGAACAGAGTTCTATATGCTAAGAACATGATATGAATACTATGAACTAGTAAGCATATCATGAACAAGGCATATGAACTAGAAGTCCTACGTACTATGATCAAATCATACAAACCATCACCTAGTTCATATAACAAGATCATATCACAAGAACTATACTCTAATTCTAGAATATTGCTATATTGATAAAAAGAGAAGAAGAGCATAATAGAAAGAATAGTATTCATACCCAAGAATAGCCAAGATGTCTCCTCCTCTTACAAATTAAGCCTTGCTCCACTACTACTACTAAGGATAAAGAGAAAAGTGGAGAGGTATATTTGAGAGTACAAGTGAGAGGTGTAGAGTGTGTTGTGTGTTGTGGGGGTGTCCCCCTTTTTATATACTAGCTCTAGGTTGGTTTCCAGGGGTAGGGGCATTGAATGCCTGGCTGAACAGCTTCCACAACCGACCAAGGGAACCGCCAGAGAAAGATGGGCCAGGCCGGGCTCCTTGGGGGTGCGACCGCACCAGGGTGGGCCCCCTCAGCCCCAGCTTCGGCCCACTGCTCTCTTGGTTCTCCTGGACCTCTTTCCCATTGGTTGTTGGCCCAGGTTTGGACATCTTGTTGGGCTTTGCTTTATTTTATTGAAATACGCCTTGCCAGAAAGCGCATTCTTGTGACCTTTTCCTCTTTTCCTTGTATGTTTCCCTAAATCAATAATACTCCAATACAAGTGGAAATAGGTCAATAGTAAAGGTATATGTGAATATGGCTATGATAATTCTTCCTTTTTGGATAATAGTTGATGGTTAAAGTATGTCGGTATTTACCGGCAATAGTCACACATAATAACTAGAGCACTTAATACAGGAGGAGATCCTATGCTAAAGTATAACAACTATACTAACCAATCAAATGTAATGCATAAAAGTAAATAGAGAAGATAAAGTATATTAAAGCATAAGTTTTACAAGAATAGATACAAAGGCATACCAAATGTCTGAAGACTTAACCAGAACATGAGCAAAGCTCAATTCTCTCTAACTTCCATCTAGAGCTAATCTACTACATTGGAAAGTCTATCCCTAATTCTCTAGAGGTGAGAGATCATCCTTTCGAGGGATGCCTCTACAACTCCATAATAATGTGGTGCCCTCAGGGAGGGGGGTCTGGCCCTATATTTATAGCCCGGTGGGATAAACATGAGCCCTTGGATCAAACCGACTTAAGGTACGGTGGAGATGCATCCTAAGAGGTGGTGGAAGAAGCTTCTAGAAGACGGAGGCGAGATGGCATTGTGGGGTGCCAGCCGGCCCCAAGGCCCATGCCGGCTGGCCTGGGCCCAATCCCATTTGGGCTCCGCTTCGATGACGTGTCTTCTTGTCCCATTTAGGGTCCAATGGTGTATGTTTCACTGTGGAGTTGATATCTCTTGATTCTGGGCTCTAAATATAGCAAATGATATGTCCGTTTCGATCGTCTCGATGAGCCCATCACAATGGTGCAGTCCAATTCCTTATTTGAGATACTTTTATTTGATGGAAAATTATATACTCCTGCAAAAGAAGTGAGAACACCAAAACTCATAGAACTCATTAGAATTAAAACCTACAACTATGCTTTGTGATTCATTTTATATCATTTTATACAATAGTTAATGATTATATTTGGTGTTTAATGACCGTCAACACCTGTCAAGCCCTCAGAACATTCTCCACATGCCAGGCTTCATTCCTCTGATCGAGCACATGGACTAGCATGTGCTCACATGGACTACCTGACCCTGTAGCTCAAGGATGTCTTGGACAGCATGCTTATCCCTCTGAACTAATTGGTCCCTCTCTAGAGTCATCTGAGCTAACTTTGCCTGCAGCCTCTCAATCTTAGTGTCGTGGTCACGCTGTGCCTGCCACTTCCCATCAAGAGCATGGCCAAGTGAGGTAACCATACTCCCAAAGCATACGCTCCACTCCATCGTAGGTCTTCATCATAGCAAACATGGCACTCATAGTTGCACTGTCATTGTGATCACGCACGTCACTGCCTCCCTCTAGAGACATCCCTTTGGGCTGACCCCACACTGTAGTATAAGGATCACTCCTAGGAAATACGCCAGCGAGAGCAGTGGCAAGCTCCTTTGAAAACCTGTCCATGATGTCCCGTATCACTGTGAAAGCTTCCTTGCTAGCAGCCACATCTAGAGTAGTGCCCATAGCCCCAAAAGACCATTCATCCTAGTCTGAATCATCTCTTCTAGCTAGAATGACAGCCTCCACATAGATCATCATGCCATCACCCAGCTTCTCTCTGCTCCAGTAGTAGTGAGGCTCCTTCCCTCTAGGTACCCCACTGAACTGAGCACCCTCCATAGTAGGGTAGGCATACCAAAGTCTCCGAAGGACTTGCTCTTGCAGCGGGGCTCCCTAGGTGCAAATTGGTGGCGAGGAACTCTGCCTCCGGTGGACTTACGAGCAATGATCTTCGTGTGGGCTATCTGTAGCAAAGTTTATCACTCTCATGAGATGGATATTAAGTTGTCATTTTAATCAAAAAGAGATAATCAGTTTATAAGGGAAGAACAATGCAATGACAAGAGATGAACATATAACTTGATGCATGCGCATTTCGTACATTCTCACAAACTTAGGAAGAATAATTTCTAGCGATATAGACGGTGGTGTTCAAGTTTTCTCTCATTTATACGAAACTAATTCGCACTACATGATGCGCTATTATGTACCTACAGAAAATCCACTTCAGCTCAACCCCATAGTATGAATATAATGCATTGCAAGAATTTAAATTTACACACTCCCACATATGTGTATTCCCAAATACACACATGTGTAGCACATTCTACCCAATTCTTGTCCCAATGACGGCATCATCTCAACAGACGGCACAACCCACACATGGGGTACCTTCATATAAACATGTGTGTAACATGTAAATAATCTAGCACCATATAAGCACTCCCCTAGACCGGCTGTGTATCCGATCATGCTCTCACAACTCACATTTACCGAGGCGTAGAGACAATTGATCCATACATTACCATTCAAGTGAATGGCACCCATAAAATTCCCTTGCTGCATGGGCAACAGTGAAAAGAAAATATGATGCAAGCCCTAATTCAGAACTTTAAATAGCCACCTAAGGTCCTTAACTGGGCATAAAGGATATGACCATTGGCACACTCATAAGTTTTTAGTAATGGTTTCAAACACTTGTAGATCTATAAGTTAAAAAATTTTATTTTTAAAAGCAACACCCTTTTGTTTTTAAATACACACATAAACTTGATAATCTACTAAATCTTGCTCTGATGCCACCTGTAATAGAATTGCCCAATTTAAAAAGCACAAGTGCCAAAACACTTGCCAAAGCAACTAAATTAGCACATTTGAGCCATATAAACCTAGTAGTCCATGAAATCACGAAGGATTTTGAACCAACCAACAACTCAGCCAAGATCGTACATAGTCTAGCAGCCACAGTTCACATGTTACATAAAGTTGACACATAATCCGATTACATTAGAGTTCCAAATAAAAGTTATTACAATACCAAGTTCAAAACAAAGTAGCAGAAGCAAATAGTTTAATTCCACACCCATGCACACTTAGTTCAATACAGTGCCAGTTCATCATCAAGTCAAGTGGGTGAGATATATAGAGGGACCACACACTTGGTCTAATAATCCCCAGCAGGGTGAAGACAGTTGGTGTTGTACCCATGGTCATCTGACCATATGCACAACAACAAGGGAACAGAGCCCTGAGTACGAGAATGTGTAACACCCCAGGTGTTGGCTCACTAAATCACCTGCATAAACTGGTCATAAGCATCATCATCATCATCTCATAATTGCATATGTGTGCCAAGTACTTATGCAATGTTTATGTGTATGCTCATGAAAAGTTCATTTGATGCTTGCCTTGCTTGCTTGATCATGGGCATGATCCTTCTTATCTCTCTTGTCTCTAATGCTTTTGTTGGAGTTGACCTTGGTACTGGCATGTATTTAAACTGAGAATAATGTTAGTTTCAAATTACTTTGCTTTCGCTATTTTTGGAACTTATGTTGTAATAATTATTTTGCACTCTGATGTATATTGAACTACTTGTGAAAAGGGATGTAACATTTGACTTGTTTTGTTGAATCGATGCGATCTTGGCTTATATGTTGGTTGGTTTGAAGTCCTTCATGATTTCAAAGTGGACTCTTAGGGATTATATGGGCTCAAGTGTGAGAATTAAGTCACTTCGGTGATTGTTTTTATACTTGTGCTCTTATAATTTGGACGGTTCTGTTACAGAATGTACCCCGCTAGACTTACCCGTCTTAAACCAAAATAAAGTGACTCCAAGGATTATGATAGGCTTTATCAGTGGCTAGCTTGACTCACCATTTTGTGAAAAGTAGAAGTTATCCATTAAGAAGTAGTGAAGTATTTAGCTTAGCCTACAATTATATCCTACTTATGCTAGATGAGCACTGTTGACACAAAATGTAGCGCACTGTGCCTCACATACAGCAAGCCGGAATGCGTGGCTTCAATCGGGTGCTCGGGCGGTTTGAGATCCAGAAGCGTGCCAGCCAATTTGACCTAAAACTGACAAGGGATAAAGATTGTTATATACAAAATCAGAACATACCAGATGAGACCAGACAGTTCCGTATAGATGGCCCTGAAACCACTTACAACGACATACAGCTATAGAAGGCATGCGCCAACATCTTTGATAGATCATTCGGCTAATATAAAGATAGAACGTGTAAAAAGTTGATTGCCGAATACATATATATGAGAAGACATGTTTGAACAAGTCAAAGTTGATCGTGAATTGAAACGTAACCATATTCGGCAAACCAGCCGAATTGGGGTCCATGAAGAATGAACTAACAAGCAAACACGAACAAACCAATCAAAAACTTGCATCTGCCGCACGATACCTCGTCTGTTAAGGTTTAAACGTGCTCAACGTGCAAGAACCCGCAACATATAGCATCTAGATTGATCTAGTTAAATTTGTCGTGATCATATAGTCTATTTACCACAATGATATGAGAGTGAGAGCGCTAAAGAACAAATAGATCTATAAAAGTAAGAAGCCGAACCTTATCAATCTAGATTGGGCAAAAGAGTGTTACAAATATATAAAATATTAAGAACATGCAACACGTGGTAACTTAATGAATCTATTAGATCTTGCTAGGTCTAATAGAGCCGATAACTATCTTGCTTCGCTAAGCTATCAAACAAACGCTTTGCCGCCACGGCCATCTAGTCGAGATAAACAAAGCATAAGCAAAACTTTTTGATTGTCAAGCAAGCGCTTTGCCGCAGACGGCCATCCGGTCGAGACAAGCAAGACTACTTGCATCAAAGTCTAAATCTACCGCGTGATACTAGACATGATAACAAGGTTGTTGGAACTTACAGAGGTCGATGGATCGATGGCTCCTCTCGAAGAACTCGACGACACGACAAAGGACTCGAAACTTGGCACGGGGCCGATTGTATTGATTTTGTTGTGAACAATATTACAATGGTCGAGGGTTTATATTTATACCCTGAACAAAACACGAGTCCTAAAAGACTACGACTACAAAGCACCAAAAGGAACTCAAAAGTATGATAACTTTAGCTCCAATCCTTCTCGGAGTCTTTATTGCCTTTGTCATCATAATTCTTTCCTTCTGGTCGGCTCTTACTTGCCACCTTTTGTTTCCTGAATGGAGCCACCGCCTCTCAGGATAGCCGACCGCGTGGACGTTTGCCGAATTGCCAGAAATAGCCGACCGCATGGATGTTTGCCGAATGCCTTGAATACTTGCCTCTCGCGAGTCTGCCGTGTACTGGCCCACCTGTCATCTTCTCAGTCTTTACCGAAATCCAGTGTTAACACATGCCCCCTCAATTTCGGGATAAAAGTGATTTTATTCCAAAATTGACCACAAGTTCTTCCTCTCGCTTAGGTCAACACTGTTCAACATCGCAGCCACCGCTCAAAAATCTGAACTTCCCCAGCACAGCTTCAAATCCACTTTGAATCCCCAATGGTGACCCAGGACGGAGTTCCAGAGGTAACTTTCATTTATCTTTATGCGTTCGGCAATTCCCCAATCGATCCCCTGCTTTCTTTCGACTTATTTTCCTTCCTGCTTTATCACTCTTGAAGGAATACAAGGACGACATCTTGATCCCTTGTGCCACGAACTCTGATTCTTAATTTCTTGGTCTAATGGGAAATTCTGATCTGATCGAGTTTATTGAGAAAGAAACTCTGAGGGTCCCTTTCAAGTCTGGGGTCACCATGCCGAATCAGTGGCCGAATACTTTCAAAACTTGGCCGTTCCCCCCAATCGCTGGATGGCGAAACTGGTATTGGAGGATATCAGATAAGAATAGTAGCAATTGGGAAACCCAGGATATTCATCATTGCTTGGAGCTATCCTTATCAGAGACACCCAGGAATGACCCTCTCTTGATAGCCGCTACTCACTTCTGGTCTGATGCTGCTAATGCTTTTATCTTTGGCCATGGTCCAATGTCCATCACTTTGGCTGACATATTCATGATGAGTAGTTTGAATGTGACAAAACCAGTATATCCTTTCAAATACAAGAGCAGCAGTAGCCAAAAAGCTGTCAAATCAGGAGGTGGATGGATAAAGTACATTCAGACTTACATGTCATCTGGTGCTGTGTCTGACAAGGAATACAAGGCCTTCCTGAACATGCTGTGTAGATTTATTTTCTGTGGAAAATCCAATGAACCAACCCTGAATCACATAGTGATGGCTGAGGATTTAGCCCTTGGCACTTTAATCCCTCTGGGCAAGTATCTTCTAGGGGCTGTTTATCATATGATGCATCAGATTACTGTCTAGATGCACCAACAAGGAGAAATACATTGTGTGAATGGCCCCTGGTGGTTGGTTCAGATGTGGCTACAGTTGTACATGCACCAAATAGTCTCTGTGGATCTCAACAACTAGGGTTTTCCTTCAGTCAATTATGCTAAAGACAGCATAGCAAAGGACAAGGCTTGTCAGACATATGGAGAAACAGCATCTTCCATTGTCATTGATATAGATATTGGTCATCTCTTCAAGCTGTTCTTCAGAGGATTTGATAATGTGCTCTAGCTTTCCTACAAGGAAAATAAAGATTTAACCCTCCCCTGTAAGTTTAGTTATGAGTCTGGCTGTTCAAATCAGGTATCCATAGAGGTCTTCAACTCTTTCATCAAACCCTGCACTTTGCCAGTAGAATTCCATCATGGGAGGTTACTGCACCCCACCTATGAGTTTTATAACCCAAATATGGCAGCTAGATAATTAGGATATGGCCAGTTGCCCCCAAGATTGTTCTTCTCAAAAGCCATAAGGCCCAGGGAAGAGATAAAAGATGACATGGAGGCCAAAAAAGTCTTTGAGCTTGGATGGGACCTGCCAACATATGAACCTTCCCCATTTGGGTTAATAGAAGCTGCCCATCCTCTTTTTGTTTCTTGGTGGCAAGAGTGGCATGCTCATATCTTCAACATACCAGTATATCCCCTATGCCAAGACTTGCAGCCCCAGTTTGCTTCTGATAGTGAGGTAATCTCTTTGTACTTAT
The DNA here is from genome assembly GCA_015844335.1 of Chrysopogon serrulatus. Lineage (NCBI taxonomy): Eukaryota > Viridiplantae > Streptophyta > Magnoliopsida > Poales > Poaceae > Chrysopogon > Chrysopogon serrulatus. Next base: position 96,620 of record JADLZL010002213.1, read on the forward strand.
GATTCTCCTGCCTTGGGTTCATCTCTCATTTTAATACTTTGTTATTTACAGGATATTGAGCCCATTCCTCCTTCCAAAGTGGCTCAATACTACCAAGATGGACCCAATCCTGCTTTGGGACACAATGCCCCAACTCTGGCAGCTTTCATGAAAATTCCTGCAGCTTTGGGTACAGCACCTTCAAGAGGAGAAAACAAGAGGTTTACTGGATCAAGTAAGGACGTCATTGTAACTGGGAAGCCAAGGTCCAAGAAAGCCAAACTTCTTCCTAAGGTATAATTTTCTTCAACTCTTATTTGGCAACAATCTTGTGCTTATTCCTTTTGTTTGCAGCCACAAGTTAAACCTTCGAGGCCAGCCAATGTCTCAACAACTGTGGAAATTTCTCCTCAGACCTCTGCTGAAGGTGTAGAAACTCATGAAGCTATTGATCATATTGGTAGCAATCCTTTTAGTTGATTATTTCTTTTCTTGTATCAGATTCACCTCTAGCGCTTACATTCATCATTCTGCATTCTTAGAAACAGACCAGCTTTTGGACAAGATGGCAGAAGAACCTTCCCCTCATCATGCTTCAAGCTCATCATCTCTGGGCATTCAGTCAAGCCCTCAACCAAGCCAGGACAAAGCTCAATCTGATGAAGATCCCACACAAAAGGTAATACCTTGTCTTGATCATTCTCCAGTAAACTTATCTAGTCAGCTAACAATTTCCTCCTTTAAGGATAACGTCAAGCCGACTGCCAGCTACTCCTTCACTGTTGATGAATATATTAGTGAGAAAGGTGAAGAGGCTTCTTCACAGCGAGAAACTATCGCCAGAGAAAATCAAGCTTGGCTGAGGGACATAGCTCTTTTGCTAAATAAAGACATCGACATTCTGGTCCAAGATGCAGATCCGATAAGAGATCTTGTCGAGCTTATTGATCAAGAAATTCCACCTGCTCTCAAAGCCATTTTGGAATCTACAGCTCATTTTGATGACCATTTTACTGTGGTTAGGAGAGCAAGCAGGAATATAACTTCTAGAGCCACTTTGTAGAACAACAGGTCTGTGAAGAAGCAAAAAGCTAAAGAGCTGCATTCCTAGATTCAAACTGCTAAGAATTCTCTAGCAATGCTGGGACCTGAACTGGAAGCCATGGAGGATGAGAAAGCCAGGCTGGAAGCTCAATTGGCACAGTTGAATGCTAGAATCCAGTCTCACAATGAGAAAATTGCTGGTCTACCAAACTCTATAGAAGCAGCCAAGATAGAGATAGCAGCCATCATTAAAGAGGACCAGCAGCTCAAGACAAGGCTCTCCAATATCCATGGTTCTAAAGATGATGACAAGAAAGTGCTGAGCGATGTCAACCGAATCAGGGCTGAAGCTATAGATTCAATCAAAAACTTTCTGAGCGAGTAGAACATTGGCTTGTAATACATTTAAGTGTTATATATCGTATTTCTGAATGATTGGATTCCTTTTTGCTCTTTGGGTAAACTTTGTCCCTTTTCACCTCCATACTTGACTGAAAAATATAGCCGAATGCCATCGACTTCCTGATTAAGAATATAATCGAATCCTTCTTAAAACAATGATTTTTGATCTAGCCGAATCCAGCCCAGTCCGGTGATGGCCCAAGAGGAAAAACCCTTTCACATCGCTTGGTATCCCCGGCCTCTACTCCGAGATATACGCCACGATCTTCTCATTCGGCCTATAAATAAGGCTCTCTTCCAGCCTTCACTGATAACTCCAGCTAAACACTTTCATCGCCGCCTCTTCACCTCTCTGCTCAAGCCAATTCAGAAACCTAGCTTTCCTTGGGCAGCAATGGCGAACGGTGATGACCGCGGCAAGCGCCCTGCTGAGGAGGAAGCAGCAGGAAGCCGAGCACCGCGTCGCCAACGCCATGGGTGAGAATCGATCTCTTGCCCCCTTGCGGTTCTATCTCCTGTTCATCTTTTCCAATCTTGATTCTCTTTTCATTGACTAGGGCGAGGGTTATCACCGACCAGAGTCATCTTCTTCCTCCGATGACGGTGACTCAACCGGACACTTCTGACCATCCTGTGTATGTCTCCGGTTCCTCCAGCTCTTCAAGCTCCTCTGGGTCTGAAGACTCATACGACCCCAATCCTTGGGGTCCGGCAGAGTCAGAGGGAGAAGACCCTCTATATGTCCATGAGGAGGCGCTCGCTTTCCGCAAGGAGAGGGATGATGCCCGGAGGGAGCTGGGTGACGTCTTTTAGCAATTCGGCATTGAACAAGCTGAATGGGAGGATCAGTGGAAGCAGCTCTGTGATGCCATCACTGGTTTGACAATCTTGCTTAGATTCCCCGTTTGATTCCTCTGCCTATCTGACTCATCTTCCTTTTGTTCAGCACTTTTCACAGAGAATGACCGCCTGAAGGCAGCGGCGAACAGGGTTACCGATAAGGTGAACGCCCAGGGGGAAACCGCCGAAGCGCGCCTTGATGATGCGGACGGCCGTATCGATCAAGTCGCCATCCATGGTGTGCACCACGGCGTCTCTCTAGGATTGGCGGCGATGTCCTCCCGGACTGGTGAAGACTACTCCGTCCAACCAGTCTGCTTCTCCGGTGGGCCTCCAGAAGAGATCGAGGGCATCAACGAGCGTCTGGAGTACTATGAGGATCACACTGCTGCTCTTGCCCAGTCCACTAATGCTCAATCTATCCTCAACAAGTAGTTTGAGGAGTAGCTTGTATTAGGATGGACTGAATGTCAATAATATACTTTCTGATACATGCTTATTCGTGACTTCTGTTTTGAACACCGAATGATATCTTTCAGTATTTTCCGAATGAGGTAACTTCGAAGGATGTTTTCTGAACGCGTGATGTCACCTTAACCATTTAGATCTTGATTTTGCCTCGCAACCGATGTCATACGTCGCCCAATACTCTCATTCAATGCGCTTCACCTTTCTCTTCTCCCGATAAACCTACCGGACAAAATGCTGAGGCCATTTCTCTCTGTAATCCATTCAGTTATATTTATATTTTTTGCTCTAAAGGCGACACATACCGTGTCGGCTATTCTCCAATCTTTTGGAGTATTTTTAGCTAAAGGCGATGTTCCTTCATCGGCTATCTATGCTGGATTTCTAATTCCCTATCACGTGCCAACCTCGATGCTGGGATAATATTTCTTAAGAAATCTCCCATTAATGGCTCTGGTAAACTCTTCTCCTAGCAAAGTCTTTAAGATATATGCGTTGCCAGGTACACATCTCACTATCCAAAAAGGTCCTTCCCAATTTGGAGACCATTTCTGAATGCCTTGTCTTTTGTTCCAATCGGCAATAAAGCTTTCCAAACCAGGTCTCCTTCTACGAATTGTTTCACTCTAACCTTTTTGTTATAATACTTAGCAATGCGCATCTTATTTTTCTCAGTGTTTTCCAATACCTTGAGACGAATTAGATGTAAATCTTCCAATTCATCCATCATTAGATTTTTATAATCTCCCTTCTCCAAATCTTTTTGCAATATAACTCATCTTGAACCTGACTGCAACTCCCATGGCAACACAGCATGATGTCCATAAACCAACTCATAGGAAGACGTTTGGGTAGACCCATGGCAAGCCATTCGGTAAGCCCACAAAGCTTCATTAAGAACCAAATGCTATTTTCTTGGTTTCTCATCAATTTTTTTCTGGATGATCTTAATCATAATCTTGTTTGATGCTTCTGCTTGGCCATTGGCTTGTGCATAATAAGGAGAAGAATTATACAACTTGATCCCCATGTCTTCGACAAAATCACAAAACTCTAAGGAAGTAAATTGAGTCCCTTGATCAGTCGTTATAGTTTGAGGAATTCCAAACCTGTAAATTATATGCTCTTTAACGAAACTGATCATATTTTCTGATGTAACCTTCTTCAAAGGGATAGCTTCAACCCACTTGGTAAAATAATCTGTGGCCAAAAGTACAAATTTATGCCTCTTGCTGGATGGAGGATTAATCTGACCAATTAGATCTATACCCCATCCCCTGAATGGCCAAGGCTTGATTATTGGGTTCATAGCAGATGCTAGAGCCCTTTGAATATTGTCAAACCTCTGAGAATCTTGGCACCCTTTATAATATTCAAAACAGTCCTCTAGCATGATTGGCCAAAAATAATCAGTTCTCCTAATTATCCACTTTATTCGGTGAGCTAATTGATGTGCACCACATAATCCTTCATGTACTTCATACATCATCTTTCTGGCCTCTTCTTGATTCAAGCATTTAAGCAATACCCCATCTATGGATTTGTAGTATAACTGATCATCAAGAAGTACGAATTTGAGGGCCTTGTACCTGAGTTTTCGGGAAACTTTCTGTGATGGATTCTTTAGATAATCAGCAACTTCGTTTCTCCAATCATCAACCACTTGATCGATATCAAAAACATTCTCATCTATAGCAACAACTTCTTGATTCTCACGGCAGCTAGAAGTAGCTTGAGCTAACTTATTTGCTTCTTCGTTGTGCTCTGAAGGGATATGATGCAAGGTTACTACCTGAAAATTTTTCAAAAGATTTCGGCACTCTTCATAATATTCCCTTAATATGTCATTCTTGCATTCATACTGGCCAGTTAGCTGGTTAATCACCAACTCAGAATCTCCAAAGATTTCAATAGCAACAGCCTTTATATCTATAAGAAGCCGAAGCCCTCTAAGCAATGCCTCATACTCCGCTTGATTATTAGTAACATAAGATTCAATGGGAATGGCATATTCAAAAGTTACCCCTCGTGGAGAAATCAAGAAAATACCAGCACCACCGCCTTTGTTACAGGATGAACCATCGAAGAATAAAGCTCAAGGTGCAATACTTATCATCTCAACAGAAAGATCACGATGTTGGGTAATAAAATCAGCAATAATTTAACCTTTTACCGCTTTTGCCAATTCATACTTCAAATCAAATTCTGACAAAGCTAAAATCCACTTGCCTATTCTTCCATTCAAAATTGGCATTGATAACATGTGTGTTATTACATCAAATTTAGAAACCACCACGCATTCGAGATTCAACAAGTAGTGCCAAAATTTGGTACATGAATAATACACACATAAGCAAAGTTTCTCTGTAGCCGAATATCTTGTTTCTGGATCTAACAACTTTCGGCTAAGATAAGCTATCACTCTCTCTTTTTCTTCAAACTCTTGCATGAGGGCCGATCCTATTGTTAGGCTATCGGCCGCCACATACAACTTAAAAGGCTTGTCAAGTTGTGGAGGTACCAACACAAGTGGCGCCTTCATGTACTCCTTGATTTCATCAAAAGCCTTCTGTTGTATGTCACCCCATACGAATTCTTGATCTTTCTTGAGCTTCAATAATGGAGAAAAAGGTAAGATTCTTTCTGATAAATTGGATATAAACCTTCTTACAAAATTAATCTTGCCAAGCAGTGATTGTAATTCCGTGAGATTGGTTGGAGGGACAACTTTATCTATTGCTTCCATGCTCTTCTTCCCAACTTCAATCCCTCTATGGACTAGAAATCCTAAAAATTCACCAGCCGAGACTCCGAAAGCACATTTGTTTGGATTCATTTTCAAACCATGTTTTCTAGTGCACTCCAGGGTCTTTCTTAAATCGGCTAAATGCCCTTCATGGTTTCTAGACTTGATCACCATGTCATCGATATAGATTCCCACAATCTTGCCGATTAACTCATGGAAAATATAATTCATAGCTCTCTAATAATTTGCACTGGCATTTTTTAATCCAAATGTCATAACAATCCACGCAAACAAACCAATATGACCAGGGCATCTGAAAGCTGTTTTTGAAATATCCTCTACTGCCATAAAAATTTAGTTATAACCAGCATTCCCATCCATAAAGCCAATGACCTCATAACCAGCTGCTGCATCTACCAGTAAATCGGCAACTGGCATCGGATATCCGTCCATTGGTTTGGCTTTATTAAGATCTCTGAAGTCTATGCAAACCCTCATTTTTCCATTCTTCTTGTATACTGGGACTATGCTTGAAATCCACTCGCATACCTACATGGCCGAATGAAATTTGCTTCTAATAATCTTTCAATTTCCTTTTTCACATCGGCCAATACCTCCTCTTTATAAATTTTCCGTGGAGGTTGTTTGTAAGGACGGTATCCGGGTTTAATGGGCAATCGATGTTCAACAATAGAACGATCCAATCTGGGCATCTCCGTATAGTCCCAAGCAAAACAATCTTTAAACTCCTTTAAAAGATCTATCAACTTTAATCTATACTCTTGATCTAAACCCACGCTGATATACATCGGCCTTGGTTTGGCGCCATCACCAACATCTATCTCTTCCAACTTGTCGGCCGACATAAAACCACGCCCCAACTTTCCTTTGTTGCCATCGATTGGATTGCCCATCAAAAATTACTGTGAGAGCCGACTACTTGGATTGGCCGTTGATCCCTGTCGAAGACATTTACAGGACCTTCTCCCCATACTCTGCCAGAGAAATAATCAACACCATCATACTCCCAATAGTCAGGCTCTATAACAGCAACACTTACGGAATCATCAGCGTGGATAATCTCAACATCATCTCCAACCCACTGAATAAGAATCTGGTGCATTGTCGAAGGAATGGAGCAATTAGCATGGATCCAGTCTCTCCCTAAAAGCGGATTGTATGCCCCTTGCCATCAACGACAAAGAATGTAGTAATCAAAGTTTTCGACCCGATCATCAACTCAACATGCACCGCTCCTCGGGTATCAGAAGTATTGCCAGCAAAGTCTCTGAGAACCATGTCGGTTTTTAACAAGTCTTCACTTGTCATCCCAAGCTTTCTGAAAGTAGTGTACGGCATAATATTGATAGCAACTCCTCCATCAACAAACATTTTGGTCGAGGCTTGCCATTGATATATCCCTTCAGATAAAGTGGCTTCAAGTGACGATACTTGACTGGTTTATCAAAAACTGCCTGTTGTGTCAAGACAAGCTGAGCCATTAAATCTTGAAACTCACTTTCATCAAAATCGGAGTACACTTCTTCTTGGATATTCTGGCCTTCGGGAGCTATGAACTCTGATGGAAGGAAGAAGGCCATACATGCATCGGCTGAAGGACCATGCTCATCGGGTTTCTTTTTAGGACGCCATATCTATTTCTTCTCAACAGCGGCCTGTTTCAACTCTTTGTTCCTCAAACGTTGAACTCTTCTCTTTTGGCTTTTCTTCAGTCCCGGAGGGCACCACTGTCCTTTTCGCCATACATATTCATAGGGACTCTCTTCCTCATTGTACCCTTTGTAATGAATCCAGCTTTGAACTGCAAATCTTTTTCTTTACTGATTTTCAAAACTGCCCATTTTTAAACGCCGATCATCCTCAGGAAACTGCATTTCAAGTCTTTCATGGACTGGACAGCGGTTGGCTCGAGACTGCCTATACCCCAAATATTGATCACTGCATTCAGGGCAATTATTTCTAGCGGGCAGTTTCAAGCCTTCATTCCAACAATGCTTAAAGAATGAACATCCCCAATGGGACTATCCTCATAATACTCTTTCTCTCGCTGCCTCTGCCATTTGTTTAGCAAAATACATGATGTAACCTTAGGCTTAGAAGTTTCACCCCTTTCAGTTCGGCTATTCTAGAACCAAACTCATTGCTGCAGTTCTTCACTGGTGATTTGCCGATCAAGGTCAACAGTACCACTCTTCCTTGCTCTATCAGAGGTTAACACTTACACCTTGCCTTTACCATTGGGATCATTTGCAAAGACCATATTCATGGAGAAAGAAATCATATTCTGCGGAAAAGGCTCGCCATCAACCTTCATCTTGCCATCAAACTTTAAATGTCCTTCTTGAATGGCTTTCTGAATCTGCACTCTGAACACTCGGCAATCATTGATGGAATGAGAATTAGTGTTGTGGTAACCACAATATTTCTTGTCTTTCACTTCTTCAGGGCGCAGCATAGGATGTCCTTCCGGCAGTTTGATACGTCCTTCCCTTACCAACAAATCAAAGTGCTTGTCTGACTTAGAGACATCAAAGTCATAAGTCCCTTTGTGCTGTTCTTTTGCCCAAACCAGTTCAGCTGCAGCTATTTCATCTTCATCATCATATTCAACCGCTTCTTCTAGAAAGCTTTGATACATCTTATTAGCAACATTGCCCTTTTGAAAGCGGTTGTCTCTCCTGAACCCTTGGGCTTGATTACTCATCACTGCCAATCACTGTGATAGCTGACCAAGGTCATCAAACTCCATGCCTAATAGCTTTTCTCTGACATTCGGACGCATGCCTGCTATTGCCATCCCTGGCAGTTGATCATCTGGTAGATTCAGGGAATAGCTAAGATTTTTGGTTTCTCTGAACCTGCGAAGATACTCTTACGGTGTTTCATTAGCCTTTTGTCTCAGACTCATAAGATCAACCAGTTTCTTCTCATTAGTACCTGTGAAGAAATATGAATGGAATTTTTGCTCTAACTCTACCCATGTGCCAATAGAATGAGCCGGCAAAGATGTGAACCATGTGAAAGCCGGCCCTGTGAGAGACAAAGGGAAGTAGCGAATTCTCCAAGCGTCATCTGTAGAAGCTTCTCCGAGCTGCATCAAGTACCAACTGATATGCTCCATGGTGCTAGTATCATCCTGACCAGAAAACTTGGTCAAATCCGTTGGAGGTTTCACCCTTGGAGGAAGTGCCACTCTGTTGTACCATTCTGGATAAGGAGATTTATACGTATAGGACTGGTTCTTTGGCTTTAAGCCAAACTAATTTTTGCATCATGTCAGCCATCCTATGCATGATGTGATCAATACTTGAATTCAGGGTTCCATGTGCCTGCCCTTTAGAAGGTAATCCTGATGAATTTTTATACCCCAGATTCGGTAAAGCATCGATAGAACTATAATCAACAAACTCCTGATATCCATCTCTATACATATTCTTGTGTAACCTATTTGATGCTGGAGACACTCTAAAAGCCGATTGTGGTACATTTCCTGTCGTACCAAATGCAAGGTGGCCATAAGTCATAGGAGGCTGTTGTTTTTCATTGGGAGTTGGTCCACCATTGTTTGAACCAGATGCTCCACCATCTCCAGCATTCTTCTCTTGATACTTTGGCACATTGAAAAGTCTTGGTCCACGGATCGGGCCAGTAGCTTCCTCAAAGCACTTATCGGCCGTTGGGCCAAAAGTGTTAACCATGATTGCACAAAAGGTGTTCAAAAAAGTTGAATGATGATTTGTCATTGTTTCTCCCAAAGCCTTGTAGACCAACTCTAACATCTTCTGAGCATCTTCTTTTTTAGTGTAATCAGTTTGGTGCGGAAGGAGAACCCTCGGCAATGACTATTTTTGGAAAACCTTGTTGCTTTTGTTCTTGGAAAAGGACATCAAGCACTTCTGTTGATACTGCTCACATGCTTGCTGAACTATTTCCTTCAAGTTTTCTGGCAACTCATCCATAGTCACATCTAGAACGTGCTCATTGTTGATTTCGGGCATCTTGAACTGTGGGGTCCCACTGGGCGTGCCAAAAAGTGTGTTGACACAAAATGTAGCGCATTGTGCCTCACACACAGCAAGCCGGAAAGCGTGGCTTCAATCCGGTGCCCGGGCGGTTTGAGATCCAGAAGTGTGCCAGTCAATTTGACCTGAAACTGACAAGGGATAAAGATTGTTATATATAAAACTGGAACATGCCGGATGAGACCAAACAGTTCCGTATATACGGCCCTGAAGTCACTTACAATGACATACAGCTATAGAAGCTGTGCGCCAACATGTTGATAGATCATTCGGCTAATATAAAGGCGAACGTGTAAAAAGTAGATTGCCGAATACATATATATGAGAAGACATGTTTGAAAAGTCAAAGTTGATCGTGAATTGAACGTAACCATATTCGGCAAACCAGCCGAATTGGGGTCCATGAAGAAGGAACTAACAAGCAAACATGAACAAACCAATCAAAAACTTGTATTTGCCGCACGATACCTCGCTCTGTCAAGGTTTAAACGCGCTCAACGTGCAAGAACCCGCAACATGTAACAATCTAGATTGATCTCGTTCGGCTATCGTGATCATATAGTCTATTTATCACAATGATATGAAAGTGAGAGCGTTAAAGAACAAATAGATCTATAAAAGTAAGAAGCCAAACCTTATCAATCTAGATTGGGCAAAAGACTGTTACAAATATATAAAATATTAAGAACATGCAACACGTGGTAACTTAATGAATCTATTAGATCTTGCAAAGTCTAATAGAGCCGATAACTATCTTGCTTCGCTAAGCTATCAAGCAAACGCCTGCCGCACGGCCATCTAGTCGAGATAAACAAAGCATAAGCAAAACTTCTTGATTGTCAAGCAAACGCCTGCCGCACGGCCATCCAGTCGAGACAAGCAAGACTACTTGCATCAAAGTCTAAAACTACCGCGTGATACTAGACATGATAACAAGGTTGTCGAAACTTACGGAGGTCGACGGATCGATGGCTCCTCTCGAAGAACTCGACGACACGACAAAGGACTCAAAACTTGGCATGGGGTCGATTGTATTGATTTTGTTGTGAACAATATTACAATGGTCGAGGGTTTATATTTATACCCTGAACAAAACACGAGTCCTAAAAGACTACGACTACAAAGCACCAAAAAGAACTCAAAAGTATGATAACTTTAGCTCCAATCCTTCTCGGAGTCTTTATTGCCTTTGTCATTATAATTCTTTCCTTCTGGTCGGCTCTTACTTGCCACCTTTTGTTTCCCGAATGGAGCCACCGCCTCTCAGGATAGCCGACCGCATGGACGTTTGCCGAATCACCAGAAATAGCCGACCGTATGGATGTTTGCCGAATGCCTTGAATACTTGCCTCTCGCGTGTCTACCGTGTACTGGCCCACCTGTCATCTTCTTAGTCTTTACTGATATCCAGTGTTAACAAGCACCTATACTAAACAAACAATTATTCAGTTATTAAGCAGACAATAATAACCATATCAAGCTTAGTCTTTTCTCATCATCATCAATAACCATCATTCTTTCATAAACATTACTATGATGACGTAACTCTAGTCAAGTGCTCATTATCTAGGAGCGATGGTGATTCAAAATGATTCCTGACCAGCTGGTGAAATATTCCCCACACAAACCATACTCACTCGTTAAAGTGAGCTACAGGTAACCATGGTACTTATTCGGGAAGAATTGCCTCGATAGGAACCACCATACCCAGGGGCCGCCCGACTACCAGGACTTAGGCTCGACCTGATTCTGGGCTTACTCTTTGCACCTCTGTGGTCCCCCATACATCTCCAATACGGTGCGCACACAGGTCAAATTTTGGCCTAAATAGTGTTAGGCTTCATGGTCGGCCGACTTATCCTTTCTAGCTAAATGTGGGGCATGCGTTCAACATGACCTGAGGGGCCCACAATGGTATGGTCCTTAATCGACACAGACAGAACCACTATAGTCCGAATCCCTATAAGATCCTGCTCGGTCTCCATTTATCACATCATATCAGGTTATCATTATGATAGCAACATGAGACTAAAAGTAACCAAGTAACCACCTATATCTCACAGGTGACAGGGAATCACCCGACTCTACCGGTCTAAGCACGGCTAAGCATTTAACTCGATCCTAGACCTAGTAGGGTAGTAAGTATATCGGTATAAAAGTAGACAAGGAGTAAATAATGCACCAACAGTTTCAGTCAATTCCTATACTTAATGCATCAACCATAAAGCATAATTAAGTATTGAAAATCATTGGTAAGAGATGCTCTAGGGCTTGCCTTTCTCAAACGAGCTAGGCTAGTGGTCCGGGCACTCGGGCAACTCCTCTCTTGGCTCCTCGCCCCTTGGGAGCTCCTGCTAGAACTCCCCTTTAGGCCCCTCGAACTCCTGTGTGGGTGTTTCCACCTGCGAGCCTGTATGATGCGAGTGCATATGTGAATATAAAGAATGCATGCGGGGATGGAATGGCGTATGATGGTCGCTTTCTTATGAGTGAATACATTTTAACTCTTATTTGATAGAGTAGGTACATATCTCCTCTCTACTAACTCTTTGTTTCTTTTGCGTGCATATCTCTTCTCTAATAATTAGAAAAGACATAAAACAAAGCATACGTATGCATGCACATAGCAACATAGGTGCATAAGCATGTAGCAAGGTATCAAGTAACCATCAGTTACTTTAGCTAAACTATACTTAAAAAATCATCAGCGGGTCATTTGCATTGCCAGGCACTCAAAAGCATCAAGATTACTCCAATCCATATTAATTTCAAATTGATATTGCATGATAAATTAAAGGCCTAAATAGAAAAATTTATCTATAGTGCTCAGAAAAATCTAAGAAAATTACAGTAGCTAGAACATGCTGACTGGAAGCTAGCCTAAAATTTTCAGCTTAAATCACTGAGTAACTTAGTCTACACAAAAACAATAAGCAACAGGACAGAATTGCATATGAAAAATCTTTGTACTGTGAAAAGTGTCAAATAACAGATTTCATATTTTTCTTATCTACTTCTTAGCAAAATAGCAGTCACCTAAAAATTACCAAGGCAATATCCTCCATATTTTATTTACTACAAATTTCACAAGGAAACAGCCTTTAATTCACTTAATTCATATCTCTGTACTTTTACACAGTAACAGCCAGCAATATATTTTTCACAGAAACTACATCTCATGAGAAAACTACAAAATAAGAATCACATTTTTCTGACTTTCATAGAATTAGTTATGCATTTCTCGGTTTCTGGGCATTTCACAAAATAAATAAAACTACATATGCAAACATCCCAAAAATTCCATTACATATTTTTCCCAGATAGATTTACTCAAAACAAACCCAACAAAATTAATTTCACCACATTTTGACCAATATTTTTTGAGATATGATTTTTGGAAGCTTTTTAGAAAATCTAGAAACCATTTTCCTTTTAAAATAAACCCAAAAATCGCTGGGTGCACCGGTGCAGTGCACCCGGGTCATCGGGCAGCTGGGATCCACGGTCAACGTGGCCTCGCTTTCAACCGACCGGGGGCAGGGCACGGCTTTTGTCGGCCTGGCTCGCCGATGACGAGGTTACCGGCGGCGGGGTTAGCACCGGGCGTGCTCCCCGTAGCACGGCGCACTGGCCGGGTGTGCTTGGCGTGGGCGGCGGCGAGCCTAGCGGCGGCGGCGAGGTGAAGCGGTGGCCACGGCTCGCATGGCGTGATTTCACCGACTTTGACAACGACGAGGCACGGCAAGGCGTGCGCAAACTCCGCGCGGCCAAGCGATGCTAGCGTGGCTTGGCGGCCGGGATGAGCGGTGCCATGTGCCCCGACGGCTTGCATGGCGCCACGCCAGCGGGCGTGTGCCGCTACGGCGAAGTCGGCGGAGCGGCAAGCCATGGCCCCGATTGGCCCGGCGGAGTTCACGGCTAGCGCAGTTCCAGTTGGCCCCAAAGACGCGCGAAACGAAGGAGGACGGGGTGGCGCGGGCTGCGTAGACCGCAAGCTCCGGTGAGCTCCGATCATGCTGGCGGTGAGAAGAACAGCCAATTGGCCCTACCTATGTATGGTTGGCGGTGGAAGCGAGCGCACGAGTGTTGACACCTGTTAGCGTCAACTTTTACTAGAGCTTTTCATCCAAAAGAAAATAAGAAAACACACTAGTCTAGGGATTTATCGACAATTTCCACGAGTTTTGCATATTTACGTAATTTCGGGGAGATTTCAAGAAAAAGCTGAAAAGAGGGATTCAAGTGCAAATAAACCACGAAACTTATCCGCCACGAAGGGACACCGCGGGAAGACTCAGGAAGACTCCAGAAGACACCAGGAGGAACGAGGGGGCCGGACCCTACCAGGTGGGGCCGGCCGCCCCACCATAGCGCCCGGCGGCGCCCTCTGTAGGGTTTGGTGCCCCCGCTTACGGGAAGCTTCTCCTGGCGCCTAGGGTTTCCATCTCCACTTTGTTGGTTAAGTCGGTTTGATCTGCGGCGCACGCGCGCATCCCACCGGACTATAAATACATGGGTAGACCCCCCCTGAAGAGAGCCAATTCATTATTCATCAAGGCCTCAAGCCGTCAAGCATCAAGAGCCTTCAAGTTCACCAAGAGCCTTCTAGTTCATAGGATTAGCTAGCTAGATTAGAAGTAGAGGAGATCTAGTTCTTCATCGGATCTGGAGCCCCGGGCGTCTGGCTGGAGCGCAAGAGTTCGGTAATAGATCTAGTTCTTAGTTACTTTATTGTATTCAATATTCAGATTAGGGAGACTTTACTCTAATATATTCATATGTTCTTAATTGCAATAGTCATTGTCTACTTTAATTATATGTCTAGTTTAGTTACTTTGATCTTATTGAATTCATGTAATTGCTCGTATAGCGTTTATCCATATGTACAATGGGTAGATGATAGGCGATATGTAGACGTGGTGTCTAGATGTCTTGTTTATCTGCGAGTGCACCCTGACATGCCGGGACGTGTGGTAGTCTGCGTAGGTGACAGCTACGTTAGTTCCTCTGTAGTCCACCCCCCGTATGTAGGACTAGCATGGGCGCGGTCGCGAAGGAGGTGACTTTATTGTCGTAATATCCTCATTAGTTGATGCCTCTTTACATGTAATAATGATATAGGGTTAATTTAGCAATGATGATTAGATGTAGTTGCACTAATTAGAGTTATTCAATTGACGCAGTTATAGACTTATTTCCCTAGTTTATTTAATGGCTAGCTATGATTATGACTAGTAAGATGCTCTGATGATTATCCTTAATTATGATACTTGATGATTATGCTATCACCCATATTTATCTTTATTTATCTTGTGACCTCTGCCTGATTAGATTAGAGTGTGCAATTAATATCAACTATCCATGTACCTTATCAATATGGCAATAATAGTTTAACACATAGCCTTCCTAGAGGTATAATTATAAATCGACAACCTGGATACTTCCCTAGGTGAAATGCTACAACGGTATAATTATCTGTCCGCTTGCAGAACCCATTAGTTTACATTCATATCTTATTCATATATTTATCTGCCTAGTCACAATAGCATAATATAAATCTATGATAATTTCCTAGCAATATAATCGGGGATGACAACCTATTTCATATTTAGGAATATTAGTAATTCAAAAGTGGCTAGTTGCTAATGACAAGTAATTATAATACCCAGGGTATTCCTGGCGCCGTCACTAGGTGTAGGACTTAACTCTATCTTTTAGTGGTAACGTTAGAAATACCAACAACGAGCTCGGAGTGGCAATGGCAAAGTGATGGTACAAGCGGAGGCAATGGTGGTGTGGTGGCGAGCTTGCAGTGGCGACAATGGCAGCCACGGGCCGTGGTGAGCCACAGCTACTGCGTGAGAGAGAGAGAGAGAGAGAGAGAGGAAGGGGCGAGCAAGTGCGAGTAAGGGAGGGCGGAGGCTGGTGCGGCTCGGACCGGTCACTTTGGCGCTGATCGGGAGCGGCCACCGCCCCTCATCGCCCGGTGGCCGGCTGCCACGCGGCAAGCACAGGCAGCGAGGCAGGACGCCCCTAGCCCAGCCGCGGCTCCGTCGGGGGGCATGCGGCGTGCGGCACGCTTGTGGGAATGGGCCGTCGGCCCAGCGGCAGGGTTTTCATTTTTCTTTTCTTTTTTGAACTTATTTAAAACAGCCCAAACAATTTCCAAAAAGGGCAATTTAAATGCACTTTCAAAAAATGTCTCCAAAATAAATTTGTAGATCTTTTTTTGAGATAAACTTTTTTTTTTATTTAAGGGTCCAAGTCAAATTCCTTCTAGATTTTGAATTGCAAAATTCCAAAAAATTAAAGGGTTTTGAAATGGGATTTTAACCATTTTGATTATCAAAATTTTGCAAATCTTTTCTCGAATAAGTTAACTGAATTGTTGGGACATAATTATGCCCTAGTTGCTAGTAACCAAACATCAAGTATAAACACAAGGCAAGCATGATCAAGTATATTTATAGTAGAAATTAATTAAAATGCAAGGACATGAAATGATACTTCATTTTAAATGGGTTTAATGCTTAATGATGCTTATTCTCATGTAATGAGATGCTTAATGAATACTTAACACCAAAGGTGTTACACTAATGTTTAAATTCCGTTTGTGTCCTTCGTGTAGAAGTCTCTCTATAGGCTGTCCTATTAACACGTCAAACTCTATGACATCAAGGATATAAAAGCTCAAAAGAACTCTCATTCCTTTGACATGAATAGGTAAGACATATAGGATTTCCAAACTTAGGATAATGTGGCCTAAAGGACTTTTTAGAAATTTTATTGTTGGGGTCCATGGCATGTCTTCTAAAAGATCTTGAACAAAGTACAGACATGATGTTAACACCTACAATAGGATTGTTAAGAGCTTTGAAAGAACCCTTATGGATTTGGCAAGGAATGGTTGTTGCAAGTGGCCTTATGTGAATAATATCAGAGAAAAGCTCTGATTCTTCCAACTAATCATTGCTTATAATTGACAATTGCTTGAGAAAAGCTTCATCAGAAGGATCTAAGGCCTCTTGACTAAGTGATGATTTCTTAGGCTTCTGTGGTCTCCTAATAGCTTAGTAATTCAAGGTGTTTCCATAATCAGGGAAAACATCATCCTCGATATCAAGCAAGAAGTCTTGAAGTGGAGTTTCCTCCTCCTTCAGTGGTTCAAGCTCAATGACAATTGAAGATTGGGATGTGGTAAGTATAGATTCAGGTTCAACTATCAGGTTGTCTTCCTCTACTGGCTTCTCTATTTCTAAAGGTGTCTCATTTTCTTTGATCTTTGTAAGGATATTTCTTGCAACATCGATAGTGACATGCAAGAATGATCCTCTAGAAGTAAGGTTGAGGAATTTAGAAATTTTTCTACTAGACCCTTATAAAACTGTTGAAGAAGAACAGGGTCTGGTTTAGATAGACTAGGTCTCAAGTAGATAAGATTATTAAAGCGGTCCCAGGCTACAGTTAGAGTCTCCTTCTTTCTTTGTCTAAAAGGTAGAACCTCTAAGCAAAGATCTACATTCTTGGAGATGGGATAGAATTGGTGGTAGAATTCAGCACATAATGCTCTCCAATCCCCTTTAACACTCTCAACGTGGAGATCATACTAATGTTTAACTTCTCCAGTCAAAGAAAAAGGAAAAAGCTTCTATCGGATCATCTCATCGGACATATCCTTAATGCTCAAGCATGCCCAGGTTTGCTCAAATTAATTGAGGTGAGAATAAGGACTAGTATTATCTTCTCCTCAGAAAGATTGGTCTCGGACCATGTCTATTAAACATGGGCGCAGCTCATTGTTAGAGGTTAGGAGAGGTTTAGCAGATGGCTCTAGCTCTAAGTGTGAGCTCGTGTAGGTGTATTTATAGATAGGAGTGGAATTGATGGGATCCATTTAAGGATAGAAAAGGTAAAGAGTGATATGGTACGAAAGAAAAAGATAAAAATATGGTACACAGTCAAGCTAGGTTTGAACTTATCTCGGCAACGCCTTCCCCGGCAATGGTGCTAGAAATGCTTATTGGTTTATGTTAATGCCTACTGAATATTCCTCAAGCGCACGGATACATTGTAGCACTTCACCGGATATGCGAACCCAATTTTTAATATCGAACCCAATGGAAGATGTGTGAGAGTAAATAAACTAAAACTTAACCCATAAGTAGCAGACAAGGATGGAGAAGATAGAGATATAGAGAAGATGACTAGGGTTTCTAATTCTGGCTCAAGTAGGATACACTTATAATGTTCTACTAGGGAATTGCATAGAAGAGCACAGGCAAAACTGCAACCCTTCTACCAATTATACTCCTGCTCGGCCTACCGACGGGATAGTGGGATATATAAGATTCAACGAGGCTATAAAAGTCACCCCCATGAGCTACCACCAAATTCGGACGATAGGATACATCTACGAGTAATAAAGTCTAAGCACCACGCTTACACTATGAATGCTACAAATACTACTCTAACCCTAGAGTAACAAGGATATAAAATACTCAAAAGAGTCGTAAATCAGTAAAACAAGATGAACAATGTTACTTACTTGAAAACAGAAGTCGATCCCAAGTAATCTCAAAGGTAAGTTCCAATGAACTTAACTCCGTTGGATACAAGCCGTAGAGGGAGCACCGACAGGCCGATACTTTCTTCAAAACTCTCTTCTTCACTCTATCTCTCTATTTCTGATATAAGACTAGCTTTTAAATCATAGAACTAGTCTTCTACTTGGAATGCCAACTCTAGGGAAGTATGTCCATTCAAGGGACACCTCTCAGGATCCTATCTAGAGTTTCTCAATGAAGCTCATGGTTTCTTCTGAATGGATCCTCCTCCTAGGGGGTCGGCTCTGCTTTTATAGCCCTGGTGAATAAATATGAGCCCTTGGATCAAACTGACTTAGGCGGAAGGCTAAGATTCATCCTCTAAGGTGGTGGAGCATCGTCACATGAGCGGGCCGCCAGGTGGGCCCATGGCAGGCCGATCGGTCTAGGGTGTGACCGGCCGGTCCCCCTGCCTGGGTTCAGGCCCAACTTCGGTGGGTTGTCTTCTCATTCCTTCTAGAATATTCTTACATTATCGCAGTGTCCAATCTCTCATCTTATACTGCCACATGGCTCCAAAAGCATATCTTTTCCAGTTTATACCTGTGAAATCAGTGATTCACCAAAACTCATAGAATTCATTAGTCAAAGCCCTAATTCTAGGTAAATGGATTGCTTTTATGTCTCTTTGTAAGGATGGTTGATGATTGTTTTAGGACATTAAGGACCATCAACACAGGCCGCTGTCTTGGAACGAGTTCCGGGCCTATGTCACCAGTGGTTTGGGCCGCCTGTAACATCCCTGTTACCAAGTAGCCAAAAATCTCAACTTTCAAAAACTTTTTCGAAAGCTAACCCGTGCTTGGTGAGTGTCATGTAGGAAACCCTCCTTTAGTAAGTGGAATTAGCTCCTATGCACCATTAGAGGCATATGCATTTAAGCTATCTCTAAATTATACCATGTGATTTGGTTTTTCTTCGGAATTTCTTGTGATGCTCATCTGCCTCTTGCTAAGTTGTTGGTGACATGTGTACAACCAAGTGGGGCCCACCCCTGACCAGACCCTAGGTTACCTTAAGTGGACCCCACCAGCAAGGTATATGTATATGCACATATATGTGTACACCTAGTAGCTAGCCTTGTAAAGAAAAAATGGAAAAAAGAAAAGGAGAAGGGAGGGAGGAAACCAACCCGCCCGGTTGGCTCGGCCTGCCCCTGCGGCCCCCCCCCCCGGCCGCGCCTTTCTCGGCCACGTGCGTAAGCGCAGCCAGCCGGCCGTAGCGGCCCGGCTAGCGCCCGTGCCCCCCTTCTCTTCCCCCACGCGGCCCAGCTAGGCGCAAAGGCCCGCGCCGTGCGCAGCACGCGCGCGCTCCGCGCCCCCCTTTCTCCTCACAGCGCCGATGACAGGCGGGCCCGAGGACCCCACCTGTCATCCCCTTCCTTTTTTCCCCTTCCCCTGCTTTTCTTCTCCGCCGAGCCGTCGCGACGCCGAGAAGGGAAACGGCCATCTCGGCCGTCCCCTGTTTGAATCGCCCCACGCGCCCCCTCGGATGGTCGCCACGTCCGCGCCTCCCACGCCCGACGCACCGGGTCACGACAAGCCGCACCCATGGGCCCGCCGTGGTGACACCACCGCAGCGCCCGCCCACCTTTTGCCGGCCGCCGCTCCACGGAATGGGACGCGCCCGCGCCCTCGACACCATCCCGCGCCCTCCAAACCCCTAGCCCAAAGACGCGTGGATGGCCTCCACATGCCCCCGGGCACTGTGTGCGCCCGTCCACCGCATTCCATGACCGCCGCCCGCCTATAAATGGGGCACCTCCGGTGCCCTAGCTCTCCTTCCGCACCCCGCCGCCGCTGGTGGCCAACCACCTCCCACACCGAGCCGAGACGAGGGTCGTGAAGGGGAAGGCGACGCCGGGGAGAGCAGCTGCTTGAGCCGGAGCCGCTGCTCGCCGGAGCCGCCCGCCGTTCCACCCCGCCGGAGCCGGAGGAGGAGGCAGCGCCCCGATCGACTACGTCGACGTCGCGGCTCTGCCTGCACGGCCCCGACACACCTTTGCACCGCCACCTGCTGCACCACCATCCTCTCGTCACCAACACCGGCGGTGAGCACCCCTCCCGCGCCCCGCGCCGTCTTCTTCCACGGCCGAGCGCACCGCCGCGACCCCCACCTGGGAGGCTCAAGGCCGCGCCTTTGGGACGCCTACACGCGCACGCACGCGCGCACGGAAAGCAGCGCCAGCTGCGGCTCGGCGCGCCGCCGCCACCCACGCAATCGCTTCGCCGCGGCAGCACAACAAGCGGGGGGCGAGAGCTGTTCGCCGAACCCGCCCGCCTTGCAAGCCGCTGTTGGGGCGATGAGCTTCGCCTCGTCGTCGTGCGCCTAGCCACCTAGCTGTCTGGTTGGAAAAACCCCAGCTTGGGCGCACCGCGCAGTGGCGGCGCCACCGAGCTTCGCCGAGTGCTCGGGCGCGGACTCCGCTGCGCTCTATGGTCACCGGCGCCGCTCGTAGCCGGCTGCGCGCGCGGCCCCAATTGTGTAGAAAAAGGGGCCGTCTTGTCTCTTCCGCAGCGGTGCGACCTCACCGTGATCCGCCGGGGGCCGCCGGCACGCCATCGCGGCCGAGGCCCTGTGAAACCCCCCGCCGCCTCTCGGTCGTTGCCATGGTTCCCAAGCACCCGGGGAGTCCGCCTCGAGGAGCCTTGCGTGCACCTTCACGCGTGCGCCCGGGCGACACCGCCGACTTGACCAACACCGGCGAAGCCCCATGCTCGCTGCCGGCCGCCTAGAGGGCCAAGCCATCCTCTTTTCCCCTCGGGTACACGCGGGGGTGTGGGGAGGCCAACGGACCGAGCAAGCCGCAGGAAGCCGCCAGAGGAACGCGCTGGCGAAGCTCACTGCCGGGCGGCTCGCCCTCGGCAGAGAAAGGAGAAGGGGGCAGGAGAGCCTCAAGGAAGTCCCGTGGGCTCGGGTCCATGAGGAGCCGAAGGGAGGGGGAGAAGGTGGGCGCGGTCCACCGTGAGCCGGGGAGAGTGGCTTACGGTGCACCAAAGCACCGGTCCACCGTACACCAGCCCCGTGAGCCGCGGCCCAGTAGAGGCCCAAGCCCGCAGCGTGGCTAGCCCCTCTATCCGACACGTGTCCGGGCCGGGCCGGCCCAACCCGGCCCTGATCCAACCCGTCCAGGCCCACTCCGAGCCCGGTCGGCGTTGACCGTTCACCAGGCCCACCTGTCAGTGACTCAGTTTGAACCAGCCAATGAAGGGCTGCCACGTGTCACCTGTTTTCAAATAAATAAAATGAATTTCCCTTTTTCCTTTTTCAGAAATGATGTTAATCTTCGGAAAATCATAATAAATCCTTTTTAACTCCAAAAAATATGAAACCAGTGTCCAAATTTTTCTAAAAATGAGCTCTAGGTCATAGGCTTATCCATGAGTGCATTTGCTTCTTTCGGATTTCAGTTGCTTCTTTGTGCACCTCTATAGGCGCCGCTAAACGCGGTATTATGTCACGCTTTTCAGAGACGGAGGAGCCGCTGACTGAGGCAGGGGACGACTACGAGTACACCGAGGACCTAGGAGACGACCCGACCGCAGGTGCCACGTCCCACCCAACCTCTTAGTTCCTATGTAGACATGCAAATACTAGAAATGCTAGTGCTCTATTATTTGTTGCTTGCTGTTGTTAATAGGATGCATGGTAGATTGTTTGATTCAGCCTATGCCTTGTCGAAACCAATCCCCTGCATACCCGCTGCTATGGTTAGACTCGCGCATATCATGTTTATCTTTATGCTGCTCACTTATTACTATCATTACTGTTAATATTCCATGGATGTGAGTGGCTAAGGCACGTGGTGCCGAAGTTGTGGAAACCGGGTTTTCAGGAGAGATCTTGGCGTGAGTCTTGGGTGTGTAGTGAGGGTTGTGTCGACTGGGCAGGATCTAGGGCAAGTCATGAGGACGAGCCATGCTGGGGGAGTGTGATCTGGGCACTCCCCACATGAGAATACCTGTGGCGGGTATGCGTGTTGGGAGAAGGTTCCGGGAGGAGTGCCTTTGTGGTACAAATCGCTGGAACGGGAGGTGCCGTCGAGGCACGGGCATCGGGCCCCAGGTGAAGACATCCTGTCCAGTCCTCCTAAGGACTGATTTGGCGTTCCTGCCGGTTCGTGGGATCCTTTTCGTACACACCACTCGTTCCTGATGGGCGGGAAACGACTTGACGGCTAGCTGGCCCCCTGCCATTACTACTAGGTTGTTAGGTGATAGTGTAGGGAGGTACGGGTGTCGAGACCCACACCCTCCTGAGACAGCGTGGTGCCCCCTGGGATCCGGCACCGCGTCTCACAGTCTCAGCGTGCCGGTGGACTCCGGGGTGCCCCAGAGCTGAGTGGTAGAATGGCAATGGGCCCGTTAGACGGCGGCTTGGTATCAGCCTAGGCGAGGCGCATCGCCGATGATGGTGATCTTGTGGTTCCAGGTGTACACGCTCTGCAGAGTTGATCAATCTATACGTATAGCCGTGTCCCCGGTTATGGACATGTCCCTACGAGTACCCTCGTTCGTTATAGTGAGTGGAGTCCATTTCTCTTCTCTCCCCTGGGTGTGGTGGTTTCCGGCTTTGGGCCGTTGAGGCGAGGAGGAGCGGAAGTCTTCCTCGTCGAACTGAGTGAGAGTGTGGTGTGATGTGTGGTTGGTTATGGGTGGGATGGATGGGAGGTTTATGGATATAAATGGGTTAAAACTTGACAAATATTATTTAATTATGCTATTGCATAGGAAACCCAGAGCCTCAAATAGGTCTTTTGATTACCCTTGCATCCACCTTCCACATAGCAAGCTTCATTCATATGGGTGGGATTAGTGGCCAGTACAAATCTTACTGATACATTGTGGTTCAGGGGAGAACATCGAGTGGGAGACCGACGAAGATGACGAGGAGGAGTAGGTGTCTCGTGCTACGCGCAAGTGGATGACGTGTCGATTCGCTTCTACCTACCTTATGCTTTTCTGTATGTGTGTGTGAGTGTGATTCCGCCATGTTGGCGATGTAATAAAGTACTTAAATCTTGCTACTTGTGCTCTCTAAGTTAATTATTCCGCTGTATGCGCACTTTGAACCGCTGAGTTGTCGATGATGGCGATGAGCCCTTCGAGGCCATGGCATTATTGTACGAAAACTGTGACTTTTCCCTTCATGGAAAAGCGGGTTGTTTCAGTTGGTATCAAGAGCCATACTTGCCTGTAGGACGAGACCCCTAGAAATGGCCGATAGAGTAGGGTGAATTCTTTGTCTTCGGTTATATTACCGACCTTGCATCTTTTTATGCATGGCTTATCTTATACTCTAAACCTAAAAGTTGCCTCTTTACCAATGCAGCTATGGAGACGCTGAACGAGTTGAGGACCAATGGGACACAGTACGGTGGGTTCGCTAAGCTACTGCGCGAGGTACTGCTGGACCTCGGAGTTAACCCCGAGCAGGTCCAGTACGTCATCCGCGGGGAGAGGGGCATCGTTGCCATCTCCATCAAGGTACCGCCGAGTGAGAGCTGGCCGCACATCCGTGGCTTCACGGAGCTGGAGGTCGACACCACCGTCGACATGTGCGTTCAGTCCGTTGCGTGCACGGCCCTCCGTACCGTGTGCCGCAACTCCCGCCAGCTCCTTGCGCACGGCCCCTTCTGCATGCTGCCCGGGGGCTTCGACACCGACACTGGCGCTCCGACCCTGCCGAGGCTCACCGACGTCGTCGAGCCAGTCGGACCCAGGCTGGTCCGCATGCTGGACGTGACCTCCAGCTACGCTCTCGCCCAGGATCGTTACATAACGACCTTGGAGGCCGAGAACCGCCGCTACAGGAGCTTCCTGCTCAAGACCGACGACATCGTCGCCGAGATGGAGCAGGACGAGCTTCGTCTACGAGACGAGCTGAGCTGGGAGAGAGAGAGCCGCCGCTCCAAGGAGGCCATGCTCGAGAGGGAGAACGAGCGACTCCAGGCGGAGATCGCCAACCTCCGAGACCAGGTTGGGGACTTCGGGCTCCGCAACCACTACTTGGACGGCCGCGTCCTTGAGCTCGAGAGTACCCTGGCTCGTACCACGGAGGCCCTTCGGGAGCGAGAGGACGCCACCAGGAACTTCAACCTCCGCTACCTGGGGCTTCTGAACGAGGTCAACTGGGGGAAGAAGAGGATCACTCAGAGGGCGGAACCACGCCGGAACAACGTGCTCCACCAGGTGCAGCTCATGAAGAGCGAGCGCATCGCTCACGACCGGCTCCGTCGTGTGGAGAAGGCCTGGAGGAGGTCGGACAAGCGGCGCGTCGACGAGTACCACCAGCTGCAGCAGGCTGTGCCCGCCGTGTACCGTCGCCCGCCCTTCGTCGAGGACTTCCGCCCGCACAGGAGCCTGCTCAACCTGCGAGCCGCCGACACCAGCCACCTGCCTGACCCTGCTGGGACTCCCCAGATGGAGTCAGCAGCCTCCTTCACCAACAGGTTGTACTGGTCTGTTGCGCCTTCCACCCCTGCACCTCCACCACGCACACCGCTCGAGCAGCACCACCTTGGGCCCGAGCCTGTTACCCCACTCTCTCCAGCTACCCCACCCTACGACACCTAGGTGTTCTACCCATGCTTTTAGTAGTGTAGGCTAGCATCCTTACATGTTTGCCCTGTGTGGCACTGGAGACATGTCTCACCTACCAAGGATAGAGTAATTGTCACCCTTTTGGAGCCTACCTGCGAGTAGAGCGCTTCTCGTGAGTCTTCTA
Source organism: Chrysopogon serrulatus (assembly GCA_015844335.1). Lineage (NCBI taxonomy): Eukaryota > Viridiplantae > Streptophyta > Magnoliopsida > Poales > Poaceae > Chrysopogon > Chrysopogon serrulatus. The sequence goes on from JADLZL010002213.1 coordinate 121,471, forward strand.
AGCGTAGCTGCTAGAGACATCGCCATGTAATAAAATGAATGTAATGGATGCTTGGATTTTATGCAGTTTTTATGGATCTTTATGCTTCTTTGATTGAGTGTACTATTAGTGTTTTTTCAAATTAATTGACTAACAACTTAACCACTCAATTCTTTAATGCAAGCTTGGTATCTTTAATTAACCCCTCTAACAGATGTCCCTCCGCCGCTCTAGCCGCTTGCTGAACCGCCCGCAGACGCCGATGCCGGCAGTTCGAGGTCGTGGACGTGGTCGTGGGCGTGGCCGCCGTGGCGCCGGTCGCGTCCGGACACGTTCCGATCAATTTCGAGGAGGACGAGGTTGTCGTGGAGAACGTTCCTGAGGAGAACGAGGTGCCACAGCCCGCACCAGCTGGGGGTGCTGCACCTAACCCACCACCGGGCTGGAGGTGCTATCCCGACCCACCACTGCCGGGAGGCGCCGCTCCACCACCACCGCCGCCTCCGCCTCCGCCGCCCCCCGCTCTTGGCTGAGGTCATGCGGCGCCAGGCCCAGCCTGTTGGAGACCCCCGGCCGAGGGAGTCCTTCGCCGCCACGGAGGTCCACCCAACGACTTCCAGCGCAAGCTTGAGGGCTTCCTGAAGCTGAGGCCACCGACCTTCGACAACTCCGACGACCCCATCGTCGCCCTCGACTGGCTCAAGGAGATCGTGAAGAACCTCGACCTCACTACCTGCACGGACGAGGAGTGTGTGGCCATCGCCGCACACCAGCTCGTCGGAGCTGCACGTGCGTGGTGGGACAGTTTCTGCGACATGCACGCAGACCCCGCGCACATCACCTGGGAGGAGTTCGAGGAGGCCTTCATCGAGTACCACGTGCCAGAGGGTGTGATGGACGCCAAGGTGGAGGAGTTCCGCAACATCCAGCCAGGATCCCGTAAGATCGGGTGAGTACGGCAACCGCTTCACCTCCATGATGCGGTATGCCCCCGGCGACACCGACACGGAGAAGAAGAAGATGTACTTTTTCAAGAAGGGCCTCAACCCTCGCATCAAGCTGTCTCTCTCTGGGCACACCTGCCACACCCTCCGTGAGATGATGAACAAGTGCTTGGAGATCGAGAAGGATCGCTTGGAGGCTGACGTGTCGAAGGAGAAGAAGAAGAGACGTTTCGAGGGGTCGTCCCGCACCTCCGCTCCATAGAGGTCGCGTGGAGGACTGCCCTCGCACCTCCGCACCCGCACCGTCAAGCGCGCTGCGCCTACCGTGAGCCAGGGTGGTGGTACCTACACCACCAACTACCCCCGCCCTGCTCAGGGTACGAGCACGTGGAAGACCCCTACACCGAGCACGTGGAAGGCTGCCGCGTCTACCCCCCACAAGCGGCATCCCTTTCACTTGCTTCGGTGTGGCAAGCCCGCCACAAGATACTCGACCGCCCCCGCGGGGAAGATCGGCCGCTACACCGACGGCTGCAGACGGAGGCCACCCGTCCAGGCGACGCCCCCGGGAGTGCCCCCGGGAGCCACCCGTGGCCGCCCGACTCACCTCACAGCCAGAGGACGCCCGGGGACGCCCCCGACGTGGTGTACGGTATGTTCATGGTTAACGGAGCTAAGGCTTCGGTGCTTTTTGATTCTGGTGCTACATGCTCATACATATCATCTAAGTTTGCACGAGAGAATCACGTACCTGTCACTCCACGACGGGGAGCTATTGTAACAAGTTCCCCCTTGGGCAACTTGAGGTGTACACACAAGTGTCAGGGAGTGAGAATAGATATCGAGGGTCACCCTTTTCTAGCCAACCTCACTCTTCTACCTTCTGATGGTCTAGATGTCATCTTGGGGATGGATTGGTTAACCCAGCACAAGGGGGTGATCTCATGCTCACTCAGGTATGTAGAGTTTACCCATCCTAAGGGTCATGTAATCAGGTGTGAGCCTAACCACGACAAAACGGTCTCCATGTTGTGTGCCCTAGAGGCCCAAACCGTGGAGAACGTACCTGTAGTGTGTGAGTATCCGGATGTGTTCCCCGAGGAGTTGCCGGGAATGCCACCGGATCGAGATGTTGAGTTCGTGATCGACCTTCTGCCTGGTACGGGTCCGATTGCCAAACGACCCTACCGCATGTCGGTCGATGAGCTGGAGGAGCTCAAGAAGCAGCTTAAGGAGCTTTCCGACAAGGGGTACATCAGGCCTAGTGCTTCCCCTTGGGGATCTCCTGTCCTGTTCGTAAAGAAGAAGGATGGCTCGATGAGGATGTGCATAGACTACAGGAACCTGAATGCCGTGACTGTCAAGAACAAGTACCCTCTGCCAAGGATTGATGACCTACTTGATCAGTTGAGGAATGCCAAGTTCTTCTCCAAGATTGACCTCCGATCAGGGTACCACCAGATGAAGATGCGGCCCGAAGATATACCCAAGACAGCCTTTGTCACTCGGTACGGACAGTATGAGTTCACGGTAGTGTCGTTTGGGCTCACTAATGCCCCGGCCTACTTCATGAACATGATGAACAAGGTGTTCATGGATGAGTTAGACAAGTTCGTCGTCGTGTTCATTGATGACATACTCGTCTACTCGGCTTCAGCGGAGGAACACGAACAGCATCTGAGGACAGTGCTTGAGAAGCTAAGGCAGAATCAGCTCTATGCCAAGTTCAGCAAATGTGAGTTCTGGCTTGAAGAAGTTGCATTTCTGGGACACGTGCTTACCGAAGCAGGCGTGGCAGTGGATCCAGCCAAGATCGAGGCCCTGAAGGCATGGGAGCAGCCACGCAATGTGACTGACATTCAGAGTTTTCTTGGTTTAGCAGGCTACTACCGCCGCTTCATCGAGAACTTCTCCAAAATTGCAAGACCCATGACCAATCTCTTGAAGAAGACCAATGAGTTTGAATGGACTCCGGAGTGTGAGAGAAGCTTTCAGACTCTAAAGGAGAAGCTTACCACCACCCCCGTGCTAGCCTTGCCAGATATTCGTCAGGACTTCGTGATCTACTGTGATGCTTCTGGCCATGGTCTGGGGTGTGTCCTTATGCAAAACGGGAAAGTGATCGCTTATGCCTCCCGGCAGCTGAAGCAACACGAGCAGCGCTATCCGACACATGATCTTGAGCTTGCAGCAGTTGTACATGCTTTGAAGATCTGGAGGCACTACTTGATTGGCAACAAGTGCGACATTTACACCGATCACAAGAGTTTGAAGTACTTCTTCACTTAGGAAGATCTGAACATGAGACAGTCAAGATGGCTAGAGTTAATCAAGGACTACAACCTGGAGATCCACTATCATCCGGGGAAGGCTAATGTAGTCGCAGACGCCCTGAGCCGCAAGAGCTATTGCCACCACCTCACGACTAGTGCCACCCCTCCTGAGCTATGTCGTGAGATGGAGAAGCTCCAGCTAGAAGAAGTGCCGAGGAGTCAGTTGAACTTTATGAGAGTGCAGTGCAATCTTGAAGAAAGGATCCGCAAGGCCCAAAAGACCTGCCCCGAGATCACAGAGTTTCGAGAGCTCATGAGTATAGGCAAGTGTCCTGAATTCAGAGAAGACGGGCAAGGCACAATCATGTACAAGGATCGTGTCTGTGTGCCCTTAGACGAGAAGTTAAGAGAAGAGATTCTGTCAGAAGGGCATGATTCTAAGTTCTGCATACATCCAGGAAGCACCAAGATGTACAATGATCTCAAGAAGACTTTCTGGTGGAGGGGTATGAAAGCAGACATTGCCAGACACGTGGCAAGATGTGATATATGCAATCGAGTCAAGGCGGAGCATCAGAGGCCCGCTGGTTTGTTGAATCCTCTTGATGTGCCGGAATGGAAGTGGGATAGTATATCCATGGACTTCATCGTCGGGCTACCCCTGTTCCCCCAAGGGTCACAACTCCATCTGGGTGATAGTCGACCGACTAACCAAAGTAGCCCACTTCGTCCCAGTCAAGGCAGGTTATACAGCCGAGAAGCTTGCCGACCTATACATCGAGCACATTCTGAGACTCCATGGGGCTCCAATGAGCATCGTGTCCGACCGAGGTAGTCAGTTCGTATCTCAGTTCTGGAAGAGCCTTCACAAGGCCATCGGGACACGACTCGACTACAGCACCGCTTACCACCCCCAGACAGATGGGCAGACTGAAAGAGTGAATCAAATCTTAGAAGATATGTTGAGAGCTTGCGTACTCAAGTACGGGAAGGACTGGGAGAAAAGCTTGTCCCATGCAGAGTTCTCCTACAACAACAACTACCAAGCTAGCATTCAGATGTCACCATTCGAGGCCCTCTACGGGAGGAAATGTCGGACCCCGCTTATGTGGTCCGAGGTTGGTGAGAGGTCATTCTTTGGACCCGCCAAAATACAAGAAGCTGAAGAAGGAGTCGCCCAAGTGCGAGAGAACCTGAGGATTGCTCAAAGCAGACAAAAGAGCTACGCAGATAAGAGGAGATGAGAGCTCCAGTTTGAGATTGGGGATTTCGTCTATCTTAAGGTGTCCCCGCTACGAGCCACCCGCAGGTTCCATGTGAAGGGAAAGCTAGCCCCCAGGTATGTCGGCCCATACAGGATCTGCCGAAGAGTAGGTAAGTTGGCCTACAAGCTGGAGTTGCCCGAGGAGCTGACCGGAGTGCACCCCGTGTTCCACGTATCTCAGCTTCACAAATGTTTGAAGGTGCCAGAACAGCAAGTGCCCACGGACATCTTGGATCTCCAAGATACGCTTGAGTACAAGGAGCACCCCACGTGTATCCTTGATCGAGCAACCAAGGAGACTCGAAGCACCACAATCCCCATGTGCAAGGTTCAATGGAGCAACCACACTGAAAGAGAAGCCACGTGGGAGAAGGAGTCGGAACTCCGGATGCTTTACCCCTATCTCTTCGAAAGGTACGCTTTCTTCTAAATCTCGGGGACGAGATTCTCGTAAGGGGGGAGTCTGTAACATCCCTGTTACCAAGTAGCCAAAAATCTCAACTTTCAAAAACTTTTTCGAAAGCTAACCCATGCTTGGTGAGTGTCATGTAGGAAACCCTCCTTTAGTAAGTGGAATTAGCTCCTATGCACCATTAGAGGCATATGCATTTAAGCTATCTCTAAATTATACCATGTGATTTGGTTTTTCTTCGGAATTTCTTGTGATGCTCATCTGCCTCTTGCTAAGTTGTTGGTGACATGTGTACAACCAAGTGGGGCCCACCCCTGACCAGACCCTAGGTTACCTTAAGTGGACCCCACCAGCAAGGTATATGTATATGCACATATATGTGTACACCTAGTAGCTAGCCTTGTAAAGAAAAAATAGAAAAAGAAAAAGGAGAAGGGAGGGAGGAAACCAACCCGCCCGGTTGGCTCGGCCCGCCTGCAGCCCAGCCCAAAGCCGCGCCTTTCTCGGCCTGCACGTGCGCTGCTGCTAGGCGGCAGCCGGCCCGCCTAGCGCCCGTGCCCCTTCTCTTCCCCACGTGGCCCAGCTAGGGCGCAAAAGGCCCGCGCCGTGCGCAGCACGCAGCAAGCTCAGCGCCCCCTTTCTCCTCACGGCGCCGATGACAGGCGGGCCGAGGACCCCACCCATCATCCCCTTCCTTTTCCCCTTCCCCCCTTTTCTTCTCCACCGAGCCATCGCGACGCCGAGAAGGGAAACGCCATCTCGGCCATCCATTTTGAATCGCCCGCGCCCCTCGGATGGTCGCCACGCCCCGCGCCTCCCACGGCGACGCACCGGGTCACGACAAGCCGCACCCATGGGCCCGCCGTGGTGACGCCACCGCAGGCGCCCGCCCACCTTTTGCCGGCCGCCGCTCCACGGAATTGACGCGCCCGCGCCCTCGACACCATCCCGCGCCCTCCAAACCCCTAGCCCAAAGACGCGTGGATGGCCTCCACGTGCCCCCAGGGGCTTTGCGGCGCCGCCCACCGCATTCCATGACCGCCCCGCCTATAAATGGGGCACCTCCGGTGCCTAGCTCTCCTTCCGCACCCCGCCGCCGCTGGTGGCCAACCACCTCCCACACCGAGCCGAGACGAGGGTCGTGAAGGGAAGGCGACGCCGGGAGAGAACCTGCGGAGCCGGAGCCATTGCTTTCGCCGAAGCCGCCCGCCGTTCCACCCCCGCCGGAGCCGGAGGAGGAGGCAGCGCCCCGATCGACTACGTCGACGTCGCGGCTCTGCCTGCACGGCCCCCGACACACCACTGCACCGCCACTTCGCTGCACCACCACCATCCTCTCGTCACCAACACCGACGGTGAGCACCCCCCTCCGCCGCCGCGCTTCGTCTTCTTCACGGCCGAGCCAAAGCCGCGAGCCCCCACCTGGAGGCTCAAGGCCGCGCCTTGGGACGCCTACACCACGCGCACGCGCAGACACGCACGCGCGCGCGGAAACGTGCCCGCTGCGGCTCGGGCGCGCCGCGCCAGCCACGCACCCGGTCGCTTGCCGTGGCGAGGCACAACTGCGGCGAGGCCGTTCCGCCGAACCCGCCCCCGCCCTTGCAAGCCGCCGTTGGGGCGACGAGCCGCCTCGTCGTCGTGCGCCTAAACGCCCTAGCCATCCGGTTGGAAAAACCCCAGCTTGGCCGCACCCGGGGGCCGTGCGCCACCGGGCTTCGCCCGAGTGGTCGGGCGCGGCGTGGACTCCGCCGCGCTCTATGGTCACCGGCGCCGCTCGTAGCCGGCTGCGCGCGACCCCAATTGTGTAGAAAAGGGGGCTGTCTTGTCTCTTCCGCAGCAGTGCGACCTCACCGTGGGGCCGGGGCTGCCCTGCTTGCCGCGGCCGGCCCTCGTGAAACCCCCGCCGTCGCCTCTCGGTCGTTTGCCATGGTTCCCAAGCAGGGGAGTCCGCCCGAGGAGCCTTGCGTGCACCTTCACGCGTGCGCCTGCGACACCGCCGACAGCCAACACCGGCGAGCCGCCCGGCTCTGGCCGGCCACCTAGAGGGCCAAGCCGTCCTCTTTCGCCCCGGGGTACAGCGCCACGGGGTGTGGGAGGCCAACGGACCCCCGAGCAGCCGCAGGGAAGCCGCTAGAGGAACCGCGGGCGAGCTCACCGCCGGCGGCAGCTCTGCCCGGCAGGAGAAAGGAGAAGGGGGCGGGAGAGCCTCGAAGTCCCGGGCTCGGTCCATGAGGAGCCGAAGGGAGGGGAGAGAAGGTGGGCGCGGTCCACCGTGGAGTCGGAGAGTGGCTTACGGTGCACCCAGCACCCGGTCCACCGTACACCAGCCCCGTGAGCCGCGGCCCAGTAGAGGCCCAAGCCCGCAACGTGGCTAGCCCCTCTATCCGACACGTGTCCGGGCCGGGCCGGCCCAACCCGGCCCTGATCCAGCCCGTCCAGGCCCACTCCGAGCCCGGTCGGCGTTGACCGTTCACCAGGCCCACCTGTCAGTGACTCAGTTTGAACCAGCCAATGAAGGGCTGCCACGTGTCACCTGTTTTCAAATAAATAAAATGAATTTCCTTTTTTCCTTTTTCTAAATGATGTTAATCTTCGGAAAATCATAATAAATCCTTTTTAACTCCAAAAAATATGAAACCAGTGTCCAAATTTTTCTAAAAATGAGCTCTAGGTCATAGGCTTATCCATGAGTGCATTTGCTTCTTTCGGATTTCAATTGCTTCTTTGTGCACCTCTATAGGCGCCGCTAAACGCGGTATTATGTCACGGTTTTCAGAGACGGAGGAGCCGCTGACTGAGGCAGGGGACGACTACGAGTACACCGAGGACCTAGGAGACGACCCGACCGTAGGTGCCACGTCCCACCCAACCTCTTAGCTCCTATGTAGACATGCAAATACTAGAAATGCTAGTGCTCTATTATTTGTTGCTTGCTTTGTTGTTAATAGGATGCATGGTAGATTGTTTGATTCAGCCTATGCCTTGTCGAAACCAATCCCCTGCATACCCGCTGCTATGGTTAGACTCGCGCATATCATGTTTATCTTTATGCTGCTCACTTATTACTATCATTACTGTTAATATTCCATGGATGTGAGTGGCTAAGGCACGTGGTGCCGAAGTTGTGAAAACCGGGTTTTCAGGAGAGATCTTGGCGTGAGTCTTGGGTGTGTAGTGAGGGTTGTGTCGACTGGGCAGGATCTAGGGCAAGTCATGAGGACGAGCCATGCTGGGGGAGTGTGATCTGGGCACTCCCCACATGAGAATACCTGTGGCGGGGGTATGCGTGTTGGGAGAAGGTTCGGGAGGAGTGCCTTTGTGGTACAAATCGTCGGAACGGGAGGTGCCGTCGAGGCACGGGCATCGGGCCCCAGGTGAAGACATCCCTGTCCAGTCCTCCTAAGGACTGATTTGGCGTTCCTGCCGGTTCGTGGGATCCTTTTCGTACACACCACTCGTTCCTGATGGGCGGGAAACGACTTGACAGCTAGCTGGCCCCCTGCCATTACTACTAGGTTGTTAGGTGATAGTGTAGGGAGGTACGGTGTCGAGACCCACACCCTCCTGAGACAGCGTGGTGCCCCCTGGGATCCGGCACCGCGTCTCACAGTCTCAGCGTGCCGGTGGACTCCGGGGTGCCCCAGAGCTGAGTGGTAGAATGGCAATGGGCCCGTTAGACGGCGGCTTGGTATTAGCCTAGGCGAGGCGCATCGCCGATGATGGTGATCTTGTGGTTCCGTGTGTACACGCCTCGCAGAGTTGATCAATCTATACGTATAGCCGTGTCCCCGGTTATGGACATGTCCCTACGAGTACCCTCGTTCGTTATAGTGAGTGGAGTCCATTTCTCTTCTCTCCCCCTGGGTGTGGTGGTTTCCGGCTTTGGGCTGTTGAGGCGAGGAGGAGTGGGAGTCTTCCTCGTCGAACTGAGTGAGAGTGTGGTGTGATGTGTGGTTGGTTATGGGTGGGATGGATGGGAGGTTTATGGATATAAATGGGTTAAAACTTGACAAATATTATTTAATTATGCTATTGCATAGGAAACCCAGAGCCTCAAATAGGTCTTTTGATTACCCTTGCATCCACCTTCCACATAGCAAGCTTCATTCATATGGGTGGGATTAGTGGCCAGTACAAATCGTACTGATACATTGTGGTTCAGGGGAGAACATCGAGTGGGAGACCGACGAAGATGACGAGGAGGAGTAGGTGTCTCGTGCTACGCGCAAGTGGATGACGTGTCGATTCGCTTCTACCTACCTTATGCTTTTCTGTATGTGTGTGTGAGTGTGAATCCGCCATGTTGGCGATGTAATAAAGTACTTAAATCTTGCTACTTGTACTCTCTAAGTTAATTATTCCACTGTATGTGCACTTTGAACCGCTGAGTTGTCGATGATGGCGATGAGCCCTTCGAGGCCATGGCATTATTGTATGAAAACTTTGACTTTTCCCTTCGTGGAAAAGCGGGTTGTTTCACCGCCGCTCAACACCAACCATTTGGCGGACTTGGCGCGCCTGCCCATCACCTCCAATGTGGACACATACATGGATGCGTTCTAGGCCCGTGCGGCGCACGCGGGCCATCTTTCACCATACCAGAAGGCGCAGCTGTTCACCGGTGGCCTGCCCGATCACATCTGCGTCGACGTGGAGCTCCAGGACCTGCAAGACCTGCAGAGGGTGTTGGCGTTTCTTAACATCACTGCTAGTTTTATATTCTCAGCAACAGTACCAAGAATGCTTGTTGACACTCTTAGCATTATTACCGGGATTGCATTCCTAGCAATAAAATCAAGAAACGTCTCAATGGTAGTTCTTAACGTTTATAGAACAAGTCCGCAAGCACACGGAATTACCGTTGTAGCATTTCACCCGGAAGTATTCAGGGTATCATATTTTCCTAAAGAAAGGCACAGGTATAAAAGACTCTATCAGGTATATGAACAAGATAACATGTTGTATAGTAAACCAAAGTTCATAGCAGGGGTAAACCATAAACCATGACAGATTTTTGGATAGTATGACACACATAGAAGCCAATCTCAAGAATAAAGAATAAAAAATAAAGAAAGAAAGAATAAACCTAAACTAGAGCTGGCATCCTAGTGTACATAAGGGTAGAGTGGTGGAGATAGAGAGAATTCCTATAGCTTCATGGTCTAAAGGTAGACAAACAATACTTCTACTTGTTTACTTCGGGCACCGGAGCGCACCTAGTCTGCTAGGCGATACCGGTCTACACTCTACACCATACCCTAGATGTGGGGGATTACAAGCGACGGATAGGGCTGTCACCACCTACCGCCTACCATCTCACCCATCGGGTACGAGGTAAACGAAGGTAGCCTCTAACTTAGACACCACGTCTATGCTATCGACTATTATTCTAGCGTTGATCAGGGCGATCCGTCTTTATCAGAGACCCTCTACTAGAGCATCCACCACAGGGACGGACGACGAATCCACAAACAAGTTTAGGTAAAGCTCATCTAATCAAAAGACATAGAAAACCATAACAACCACGAACACCTACTTGATCAAGATCCCGTTAAGGTACCAAGAACGTGCTCATTGAGAGATGAGTGGGGAAGACCGATAAAAGATGGTTCTTCCCCAACTCTCCCTCACACCCCTCTCTACTTCACTCTAACTAGCTAGCTAAGGATGAACCCTAGAACATAATATTTTTATTCCTATGGATAAGATAGCTCTTAGCCTTGTGCATGGTATGAATGATAGAATAAACAATATCATATGCTAAACTAGTAACATAATAATCTAGCTCTGGTTCATAACCAAAATAATAGAATAAGAACAAGAACAATATGAACAACATGAAAGAATCAAAGTAGAAAATACTATATTGATCATACCAAATCTCTAAGTGCACTTGCTCTCTAATTACAAGGCTTGGCCTAGCTCCACTACTAAAGATAAAAGATAAAAATAACTAAGACTAAAGAGTGGAGGGGGAGAATGGCTCCAAGGTGTGGTGTGTGAGAGGGAGGTCTTTCCCCTCCTATTTATACTAGTATATGGTCAGTTCTAGAAAAAGATGAACGGAGAGAGACGGCGATTTCATGGCAACCACATTGGCGATCTCACCGCCGACGCCGGGCTCGCCGTCGACACCCACAACGGAGGAGATTGTCCACTGTTGGTATAAAGTAACTGCACTCCATTAAATAAGATTTAAGTAAGATTATCCACAAGCGCACAGATATCATACCAGTGTCACATTTTACCCAGAGGTTTTAAATATCGTACCCATAGGGAACAGTTGTGAAGATGACAAAATCTATAGACTTAACCCAACAATTAGGCTAGATAATATCAAGAAAGAGGAAATAGCTATTAAACTCTAGTTCTAATAACCGGTAAGCTTTGTATAATACCATTCTAACTAGGCAAGTAACCTGAATAAGAGCAGAAATCAGAGTTCTTTCCTACCAAGAACCTATAAGCCTATCAATCCTATCAACGGGAAGTGAACTATAGAGGATTCAACGAAGCTATAAAGTCACCTTTATGAGCTACCACTATCCGGCTAATCAGTGGACATCCACAAGTAAACCTAGCCTAGGCACCACGCCTACACTATGAAATACTACTTTAATCAAGTAATGACCAAGACCAAAGCACTCAATATGAGTTGTAAACCTAAGAACAAATAAGAACAACTGCTTACTTGAATCGGAGTGTTGAATACAAAAGTACCTCAGAACGCAGCTCCGGGCGAGGGAGCTGAATCCAGAAGAATACAGCCACGAAGAAGCACCGACAGGCCAAAACTCCTCCAGAATCTCTAATCCTCTACTCAATCTCTCTAATCTCTAAATAAGAATAGATCTAGATGAACTAGTCTCTCCTAATTGCTACATCTAGATGAACTAGAACTAGATCAACTAGAGGGACCCTAACCCTAATTTATGTAGAGAATATGAAGCACCGGGTTGTAGAATGCCTCTAGGAAGGGCCTTGGGCGTCATTATATAGGCCGAGGTGGAGTAGGGGGCAACGAACCGCCACATCACCGATCCGCGTCTTCATGTTATGTGCACCGTCGGATCAAACCGACCTTAAATCGACGTAAGGATGCTTTACTTAGGTGCCAAGGATGCGTGGGAGGAAGACTCGTAAGGCGGCGGCCGGATGTTGACCTAGGGCGCCGGCCCGGCTCCGGGTGGGGCCGGCCGGCCCCACCTAGGCTCCCCTCCGGGTCCCATTTGCTTCGGGTGTCTTCTAGACCCTTCCCGAGTCTAATGACGATGATTTTCGATGCGGATCAGTTTTCGTGATAATTATGCACTCTAATCCCTCTTTTATGCTTTTCTAAAATAATCCCCGAAAAATAAAGAATATACAAAACTTATAGAAATTGTCAGTTAAAACCCTAGACTAGTGTGTATTGATGTGCCTTTTCATGTCTAAAGTTCTAATAAATTTTGACGTTATCCACCGTCAACAACTTCCCCAAGCTTACCTTTTGCTCGTCCCTTGCCAAACAACCTAGGTCTAATTACTAATAAACTTGGATCGGGGAGTTGTTGCAATACTTTTATTTCTTTTAAGCACACTTGCTTTTAAATATAAATTTTCCTCCGGTTCAGACAAAACTGCTCTAACTTTCAAACTTACCCATTTTACCTTTAACTATGGAGCTTTACAGCTTTTGCATAAGTCTTGAGCAATCAAAAGATAGAACAATCAAGTCAAGTACTATGTTTCAAATTCTTCACAGTACCAACATTTTGGAGTGTTGTAAGTTTTTAAAATAAAACTCAGAGCATGATTGTATGATACCCTTAAGTCTCTTATTATATATAGTATTTATGGATCTCACTAAGGCATTAATAATGTCATGCCTTTCTACAACTAAGCATTTATAGTGGAGCTCGAAGGAGTGGCAATAACAAGGATGAACATACTTGCAATTCATATATTGTAAAGTCAAACAATGGATCCATAGAGAATCGAGGCATACAATCAAATCAATATGTGCATGTGTATGGAATATGGTGGATAGATGTATATATGGTATTTAGTGGCTAATCCTAATTCTACTTTTGCTCTTTGAAAATAACTCCCTCCTTAGAACTTTTACGGGAAAACATGGGCTATCTTTATTCTTTCTTTTTTTTTATTAATCTGGGAGGCGGGCATCTATGTACCCATTGTTTTAATTCTTTGGGACACTTATCCATCTTTTACTCCCATTTTTTTTTTTTCAATACTTTTGCATAGCCACATGCATCCTTTGAATATAAATAATTGGAGAGAAATGATAAGAAATTAGAGCAATTAAATAGGGGCTATCCTATAGGGTATATTTTTAGGTGTTTTACTCCCAGTGTAGGAGAAAAAACATTTTTAAGGTGGATCTGGATAAAAGTGGAAAATAACTGCGCTTACATCCTAGAGTAGGAGTAATGCATATATGGGTAGAGTGTGTAAGTGATCTTGATTTTAAAAGCATGACAAGGCTCTCAAAAGGTATACAACAAAGGTTGACTAAACTCAATGTAAAGCAAGCAAAGCATGAATGCGCACGAGGGTTTTCCTAACTCTAAATGTATTATATGGCTTTGGTAGGAAATCAAACTTTATCATACAAGAGCTCATCATGTAAGATTTTAGGTTTTCAAAATAAATCTCTAGAACTTAGTAATGCTAGAAATAAGATAAATAGCAGCTTAGACCTTCATGTATCATATCAATCAATTACCTAGACTTAGCTCAAATATATGCCTCCACAAATTTCAGGTTCGGAGTAAATTTTTATATCAAAGTAGTCATGTCCAAACTCGGGAGAATTCATGGTTGAAAACTAGGCACTTGAAAGGAATTATGGTAGAGCAACTATTTATCATCTCCAAGACAAGATTTTAATGTTCCTCAGTTTTTATTTGACGGTTAGCCAATAAGTGATTGATTATTCTTTGAGTTGATTTGAATTGACAGATTCTAGCAGGATTCTCTTTTTAGGATTTCTAGTTTAATTATGTAGAAATTAAATATGTGTGCATGATATGTAGTTGTATTTATTTTTTTTATGCCACCATAGAGAATATTATTCTTATGGGGCTTAGACTTTTCATAATGCAAGAAATTAAATCACGAAGCTATTATTATTATTGTTCTTTATGTCACCCACAGTAAATATTCCTATAGGGTTACCATAAGTTTATTCACGTGGGACTTTCAATATTTTATGATGCAATAAATGAAGCAATAAAGATTTTTATTTTTTTATTTATTTTTTTAATATTTATAAAGATGAATATATTAAAGTGAAATTATTAATGTAGACGTAAATACTAATTAATTAGAGAACTACCATATTACCTTATGGCAAAGGTACGGAATTTCAAGTTTATCGACAGGGACTTCTTTCACTCTTGTGTATCTCTCCATCTTAGAAATGGAGGTCTTGATAGTTGCATACTAGTGATGGTAGTATCACTTTTGTTCTTTGGTTTGGCCAGCAGGTTGAAGTAGAGCTTTAATAGTAGCTGAAAGCATCTTGCTCAGTGTGCATGTTCACGAGAACTTTCACTTGGAGAATTAATGAACTTTGCTCGATGTGTTGTCTGTTTGCAAAACCAAGGTAGAGATCAAGTGCATAGGCTCTGCTGGTGGAAAAACACCAACAGAACCAAATTTATCTCTTTATTTATTTTTCTCTATCCTTAGGCACATTGAACAAGATAAAGTTGGTATTACATGATTTGTTTATTTATGACATGAGTGGTAAGATCAAAAGATTAAGCATTGAATGTTGCATTTAAGTTCACATGGCAGAAAAAAGAATGAAATTGCTTAACCAATAGAAGAATTGTCTATCTCTATATAAATTTTCACATGAGTGTGACTATCATCTTTTTAAGATCGAATATAATGTTTTAGCTTGTTTGGTTAAGACTGAGATTAAGAGAACGGTGCCACGAACAATTTTAAAGAGCAAAGCATGTTGAGTTTAATTTGGTTTAATCAATTAAAATTATAACTCTAACATGTTTATGTTTTTACTTATGTGCACACCAAGATCAAGAGAAGAGCAGTGACCACTTACCTTAGGATATTACCTTCATTATTAGAGCGTGACGGCACTAGGTGATGAAGGGTAGATGACTGGTGTTCCTTTCTCTTGCATCTTGAGTTGTTCTTGTACATCTTATCTTCTCTGTTGCACTCATTCTTTTGCCATCTTTTGCTTCTTTAATCTTTTGACTTTTTTCACTCCAGTTATTATTATGTCTGTAACAGATTAGTGGACAACATATATCCGAAGGAGTATACAAATTTTAAACACAGGTTGCTTGTCCAGTATTTTATTTTGTTCTGTCTATGCTAATGAAAAGTTAATATTGATATTGTTTTAGCATAGATCATGTTTTATACTGAGACATGGCTCTGAGGCAAAGTAACTTGTAGAAGATAAAGTGAATGAACCATTAATACTCATAGTTCTTCCATCCATGATGAATGAGCTGTGTCTTCTTCTATAAAGTTATTAAAGTTCAGCATATGCCCCTGTCTCATCTCTAATTTGAATTTATCTCATGACTTATCCAAATTAATTTTAAAAATTTCCTACAGGGGTTAGTCTATAAAATATCCAATGTCTACTACAACAATTTCTAGTTCAATAACCAAGCTAAACTCCATGTCTAATTTTGGTTAAGGAAGGCTATTTAACCTAAGCACCACGTTTAATTCAAAAAACCTTTGAAAGTATGTACACTACTTCTAAACTAAATCTTACTATAGCAGACAAAGTTAATATGAAAGCGTTTATAGAGATTTATTCATTTAGAGATGAAAAGGTGAAATAATTGAATATGGATTAAAAAGTAGATACAACCAATATTAGCAACATAGGATTTTCTAAATAAGGCCATTCCTCCAAGCTTGAGTTTTGTTACCCTTCATTCTTTCAATGAGAGTGGTTATTGTTACATAATGATTGGTGGGACATACCTGGTATTGTTACCCTTCATTCTTTCAATTCAAGCCTGGAATGGTTAGTGACCAAAGGAATATTTTGACCATTATATTTCTATGCTAAAGGTGCAAACTCAATTTATTTT
Source organism: Chrysopogon serrulatus (assembly GCA_015844335.1). Taxonomy (NCBI): domain Eukaryota; kingdom Viridiplantae; phylum Streptophyta; class Magnoliopsida; order Poales; family Poaceae; genus Chrysopogon; species Chrysopogon serrulatus. The sequence goes on from JADLZL010002213.1 coordinate 137,436, forward strand.
TAAGAGTGGTTATTTTAGGACACAAAGTTATTCTTGAAAAACCTTCTAATTATTATACTTCGAGTTGGTGAGGTGATTTCCTCTAGAACATTAGTCTTTGTGCACCTATATCAAGATTACAATGAGATCTACAATATTTATGATAAACATATGCATCTACAACCACGCTTCTAATGATTTTATGAACAGGTAAAATAAGGATGTTGAAGATCTCATGTAGGGTAATATTATAGAGACTAATTGATTCAGGAGATTTCTCATATGACCATGGATTCAATGAAGTGTTAATGAGATAATTTTTATGCTCATCGATGTGATCTCCCTTTTCAAACTCCAAGGGTGTTTCTTCATGGATGTCTTTAGGCAACAAGTTTGTCTCTATTATTTCATGCCTATGATATTTATTGGATGTTTTATTTTCTAGGATTTCCCATGAATTGATGTCTCAAGGTTGGTCTCGTCTAAAGCTTTATCTAAACTTGGGTGAATTCTGTTTATTAAAGAAATTGATTTAAGCTCACCATTTGAATTAAAACCAAGTTTAGATGCTAGTGCTAAAGCTTCGTCCTCTTCCATCCATTCTTTTATAATAGCATATATATTTCTAGTATGTTCTACGTATTTACGCCAATATCGTTGCTCTTCTTGGGCATTCCTATAATCTTTATGACTCTTATTCTTGGGATGTCTTGATGGATTTCTAGGGTCATTATGAAGTTTAGTAGAAAGAGCATAAAAAGATTTATTGAGGTCAAGGATGGGGTTAGAGATGGGTTTAGAGATATTTACTATGGGCATAGAAGGGGAGAAGATAGAATTTACTCCTAAGTGGCTTGGCTCTCCTTCTATGGCATCACTCGACATGCCATCCTTGAACTCTTCCCAATGTCTTTTAGGAGGGAAAGAAAGTTGACGACACTTTTCCCAAGATGCTCTTCTGAGAAGATCTGATGTGTATTGATTTATGAGTGCTGGCAATTTTAACGTCACTTCGCATTAAGTTGTCATCCCTAACATGATGCCAAAAACCAAGAATAAAATAATCTACACGCAATGACTCTTATAGAATATATCCGCAAGCGTCTGAGATAATTCTCTGTTGTAGCACTTCACTCGGGAAGTATTCGAGTATCGTTTATTTATTTTATGCCAAAAGGATAAAGAGACACTTCTAATCATTAGGAGTGAGCAACTTATAAAGATTCAAAGAATAAACATACGAACCTATCATAGCCAATTACTCTAATGCTTTAGCGATAAGTAGTCAATAATAATATAATAAATAATAATTGAGTAAATGAGGTAAATGGTATTCTAGAGATAGAATACAGAGACTCACTAAAGTAGTAAAACAATCACGTGATCCGGCTAGAGTAAAGGAAACCTACGTAATTACTAAATATAAAGTCTACAGCCTACGCCATATTACACATTTTCATCTATAGCAGAACCAACTCGAGAAAACATCATAAGGAGCATCAACTAATGAGGAATTTACGACACAAGGGTCACCTCCTTCGCGACCCAGGTGCTCGCTAGTCCTACGTGCGGGGGATGGATTACTGAGAGGAACCAACGCAATTTGTCACCGCACTTTGTCGAGGGTCAAAACCACGGCCCTCTAAGGACCGGGATAAACGGCCTTCAAAAGCAAAAAAACACCGTCGAAGGCCCGAAGCCTCGGTGGCCCAAAACCTATGACACAAAGCTTAAAGTGCTTCCGGCCCAAACAGCGGCGGCTAACCAAAGCCCGCGGGGCAAAGGTCACCGCCCGAGATCGACCCCTCGGACGAGCTACGATTCGCCCGACCCCCCGTCGCGGGGGAGGTCGGCGTCCGACCCGTCCGGCGCGCGGGCGCTAGGACCGTGCAATTCCCTCCGGCCGGGCGGCGGCGTACCGGTTCCATGGCCGTCACGGGGATACGCCGTATGCCTCTCGGCGAAGGAGGCAGGGCCGCCAAGGAACCCGGGGACATTTCGTTGTTCCCACGCCTTTTCGCTGACAGGTGCGGTCTTTGAGCCCTGTGCCGTCAGTACGGGCCGGAAGCCCCGTGTATGCATTCCGTGGGAGGCGCCGGACCCGTACCCCGTCTCGGGTAGCTCGACCTGCCGGTACGGATAGAGGGCGGCGCTCGTACCAACACCGTGGCCGTCAGGCGGACGGCGGCCGAGCCAAGACACATCTCGCAAGACCGATCAAGGGGGCGTCGGGGAATCAAGCACTGCACGCCCGACAACTCCAGGGACGGCTTCCTACAGGCCAACATTTGACCGGGGAGTCCCTACAGATCAACCAAAACGCGACGACCCGTTCAGGTATAGCCCACGCTTACGAAAAGGCTACTGAACTGGAAGAGGGACGATGGCGTGCGCTACGGTGTGCCACGATACTTCGGGAACGCCCGATGTTCGCCCGCCGTGACTCCACGATTAATCACGCGCACATGCCCTCTTACGTGAGCCTCACCTTGGGCTATAAAAGGGAGGAGTTGGGCTCCCAAGCATGTGTGTGTTCACCACCCAATTCACATTACTAGACACAGAAAAAACACCCGGCCGTAAGTTTAGCTTCCTTACTCGAGAGACTTGGGAGTCTATCCCTCTCTCGACCCCTCTTGTCTTGCCCCATACAAGCTCCGAGTAACACGACTCCGCTCTCACGGGACGTAGGGTAAATCGCCCGAACCGGTATACATCATCGTGTCCACTCGGGGAAACCATCTCGAGGATAAGTGCGCTCTCTTTCGATTACTCGTTGGTGTTCATTCTACACACCGAAACGGTTGGCGCCGGGTAGGGGGGCAAGCGCACTTCTACGATTCCACCAACCTCGAGATGGCCATGCACCGTCTCAATCTTGTTCCGGCACCCGAATCCATTTCGAGGAGTTGGATTTTTGTCGTTAGGGAGGACGGCGTGACTTGGCTGGCTCCCGAGCCCCGTGTCGCTCTCCCTAACGCCCAGCGGCGTCACCCCGCACCAATGCGGGAGCTACGGGCGGACGGCGCAAGCCGCAAGACCGACCCCCCCGACGCGATCGGCGACCTCGCGGTTGCCATGGGCAGCGTGAGTCTTAGGCCCGACGACGCCACCGGTTGACCATGGGCCCGGCGGCCATGGCGCCGCCCCGGCAAGTAGCACCGAGATGCGCGTCGGGGGCCCCCTATGTCGTGGAGACATCATCGGCCGCGGGATGCGGGAGCTCACGGGGCTGGATCGGCGGCTCTTGCCCTATCTAGGGCCCTACCCCGGCTTCGAGGAGATCTCATTGCTCTCATACTGGTATGAGGCCATCATGGAGTACCTTACGGGGGGAGACCCGATCCCTCGGACGGTCCTTATTCAACAAGCATCCGAGTCAGCTCCGTTTGGGTATCATAACGCCATAACCACCATGGCACACCTCATCTTGAGGGGGATTACGCCAACCCCCGAGGATGTCGAGCTTGTGGCGGCGGCCAGGGGCCACTCGTCGAGCCCATCTTCATGCCGGACTCCGGCGAGTATCGACTCGGGACGACGGTTCGGCGGCAAGCGGGCCCTACGCCGGGCCTATGTTCATACCGGACTCCGGCGGCTACACCGACTCGGCGACAACGACCGCTCCGGCCGACCCGTTTTGGGCATGTTTCATGGCGGAAACTCGAAGGCCGGGTCGGCGATGTTGCCCCACGAGGAGGAAGGCATGCTCAACCCCGCTCTCGGCGAACACCGTCGCCGCGGGGCGATTGCGCACTCCACCGACCTCACGTTCCGGCAACCCGACGAACAGCGGCGCCAATACACAATGCCAACCCGACGGGCGAACGATTTAAAGGCGACCCACGCATCGCGAGCACCGGCGGGAGGGCGGCTCCCCATCTTACCGCCGAGCCGGGCTCTAAACACGCGCGACATGGCCCGAGACGTCCATCGGCGGATCCTTGAGGACGACGACGGTCCTCCCTCTTCACGCGAGCGAGCGAGCTTGCCGCGTCGCGGCGGCGGCCTTGCTCCAACAGCAACCACCCCCGACGACACCCCGCTGAGTGGAAAACTCGGCGGGGAGGTCGGCAGCATTGCTGGATCGTGCCGCCCCGCTGCAGCGGAAAGCTCACGATCACGGCGTCGAGAGGCATCACCAAGCCACCGTACGGCAGACGGTCGCCGAGACCGGGAGCCGTCCGTGCATCGGCCGACCCAGCGCCTTGAGCACTGCCGCCGGTACAAGAACGCATCGGACCCGTCCGGGACGCTCGAGTCATCCTCAACGCTCGGGCCCGAGAGTACAGCCCACGACGAGGGGGCCGCTTTGACCCCGAGGAGGACAGGGGACGAAGCCCGCCTCCCCCAGGGCCGCCGGCGTTCGGGCGACACATCCTTCGCTCACCCTTCCCGGCGCTTTCGTGCGCCGACCACCATCACCAAGTACTGCGGGGGGAGACGAACCCCGGCACGTGGTTGGAGGGACTACCGCCTCGCATGCGAGGCGGAGAGGGCCGACCACGAGTACTTCCTCATCAGGAACCTCCCTCTGTATCTGGCCGACTCCACGCGGACTTGGCTGGAGCACCTCCCCGAAGGGTGCATAAACAGTTGGGCGGACCTTGTCGACATCTTTGTCGGCAATTTTCAGGGCACGTATTCGCGCCCTGGAAACCCATGGGACCTCCGCCATTTGCCGGCCGAAGCGCTGGACGAGTCCCCTGCGTGACTACATCAAGCGCTTCTCCAAGCGTGCACAAGCCCTCTCTCACGTCACCGACGCCGACGTGATTGGGGCCTTCATATCCGGCACCTCTGCAAGACCCACGGTGCACGAGCTCGGGCGCCGACCCCCCCTCGTACCACCAAGGAGCTCCTCGACGTGGCAACCAGCTTCGGCGTCGGGGGAAGACGCAAGTAGGAGCAATCTTCAACTCCCGCGGCAAGGCCAAGCGAGAGGAGGAGGGCGACGACGACCCCTCCGACCGCAAGGGGCCGAAGAAAAGGAAGGGCCGCAAGGGACGACAAATGTAACGGCGGCGAGCTCGTTCTTTGCGGTCGACTCAAGGAGAAGAGAAAGGCACCGGCAAAGCCACCGACCGACTACTTCGAGAAGAAGCTGGATCGGCCGTGCCCTCATCACGAGGGGCATGGTGAAGCACACTCTCCGTGAGTGTCGCCTCATGCCCAAGTTCTTTGGAGGAGAGAAGGGCAACCGGGAGGCGAAGAGGAAAGCCGACTCACCCTCCCAAAACGATGGGCGGGGGGAGAACGAATCGGGATTTCCCACGTCGCGATTGTCTCATGATCTACGGAGGACGGACTACTACGCCACGAGGCGTCATCGCCATAGCTTCGAAAGCGCATGGTCTGCCAGGTCGAGACGATCGTGCTCACGCCGTCCAAGTGGGCAAAACACTCCGTCACCTTCGACCAGTCCGACCACCCGGACTACATGCCAAATCCAGGACGGTACCCACTCGTCGTCGACCCCATCATCGGCACCAAGCGCCTCACCAAGGTGTTGATGGATGGGGGGAGCGGCCTCAACATCATGTACCAGACCACCATCGATGCCATGGGCGTCCACCGTGCCAAGATCCGCCACGGGGGCGCCGTTCCATGGAGTTGTGCCGGGCGGCGAGCCGTTCCGGTTGGGCAGATCGACCTGCCCGTAACGTTCGGCACTCACACTAACTTTCGCACCGAGGTGTTGACATTTCAGGTGGTGAACTTCCCCGGCTCTTACCATGCGGTGTTGGGTCAGCCGTGCTACGCCAAGTTCATGGCCGTTCCCAACTACACCTACCTCAAGCTTAAGATGCCGGGCCCCCGAGGGATCATCACCGTGCACTCGTCGGTGCAGCACGCAGCGTGCTGTGCGACATCGGCAAAGGCGGCGTGGCTGAGTCGGCGCTGAACTCCCACGAGCTTTACATCATCAACAACCTCGCCCGGCGACGACCGGGACATGCCGGACGTCGAAGAAAGGCCACAGCGTCCTTCACGCCCGACAGGGGACACCAAGCTTGTGCATCTCGACCCCGGCAGCTCCGACAAAGCATGGCCCGGTGCGGATCGGCGCCGGCCTCGACCCCAAATAGGAAGACGCGCTCGTCGACTTCCTCCGCGCGAATCGAAGCACCTTCGGCGTCGAGGCCCTCGGACATGCCTGGCATTCCGAGGGATGTCGCCGAGCACGCCTTATGGATCAAGCCCGACTCAAGCCGATGAAACGGCGCTGTGCCGCTTCGATGAGGTAAAGCGTCGAGTAATTGGTGAGGAGGTTAATAAACTGTTAGCGGCTGGGTTCATTAAGGAAGTGTATCATCCAGAATGGTTAGCTAATCCTGTCATTGTTCAAAAGAAAGGCGGGAAATGGAGAATGTGTGTTGACTACACCGGTCTAAACAAAGCGTGTCCTAAGGATCCGTTTCCTTTACCACGCATAGATCAGGTTGTCGACTCCACCTCTGGGTGCGAGACCTTATGCTTCCTTGATGCCTATTCGGGTTACCACCAGATCAAGATGCGTGAATCCGATCAGCACGCAACTTCGTTCATCACCCCATTCGGTTCGTACTGTTACGTGACCATGCCATTCGGGCTTAAGAATGCGGGCGCAACCTTCCAGCGTTGCATGGTGAACGTCTTCGACAAACTCATCGGAGAGATTGTCGAAGTTTACGTGGACGACATCGTTGTCAAGTCCAAACAGACCGGCGATCTCGTCGCCGATCTAAAGTTGGCCTTCGATCGGCTCAACAAAAAGCACGTCAAACTCAACCCCGAAAAATGCGTTTTCGGGGTGCCTAGAGAGGGATGTTCTTTGGGGTTCATCGTTTCGCAACGAGGCATCGAAGCCAACCCCGATAAAATCAAGGCTATCATCGATATGAAGCCTATTCGGGACCTCAAGGGGTTGCAGCATATCACGGGGTGCCTCGCCGCACTCAGTCGGTTCGTATCACGCCTAGGTGAACGGGGGGGTCCGCCTGCACCGACTCCTCAAAAAGGCCGACCAGTTCACGTGGACTGACGAGGCTCAAGAGGCGTTAGATAAGCTCAAGGAACTGTTAACCAGTCCCCCGATCCTTACTCCTCCCGCGAAGAAGGAGCCTTTGCTTCTCTACATCGCTGCAACCACTCAGGTGGTGAGCACCGCGTTCGTCGTAGAGCGAAGCGAAGAGGGACGCACCCTGAAAGTGCAGCGCCCAGTCTATTTCATTAGCGAAGTCTTGTCCGACACCAAGACACGCTACCCGCAAATCCAAAAGTTGGCATATGCCCTCCTCATCACGAAGAGGAAGCTAAAGCACTACTTCGAGGCACACCCCGTCACCGTGGTATCGACCTTTCCTCCGGGGAGGTCATTGTAACCCCGAAGCCATGGGACGGATAGCCAAATGGGCGCCGAGCTAATGGGATATGAAATCACCTACGCGGCTCGCACGGCGATCAAGTCGCAGGTTCTGGCTGACTTTATCGCAGAATGGACCGAAGTCCAGCTGCCTCCGGCCCCCATCCAGCACGAATGCTGGAAGCTCTTCTTTGACGGATCATTAATGAAGAGCGGTGCCGGAGCTGGCCTAGTGTTTGTGTCTCCGCTCGGGGTCAAGATGAAGTACGCTCTACGACTTCACTTCAAAGCCTCTAACAACGTCGCTGAGTACGAGGCCCTGGTAAACGGCTTGCGTATAGCCAAAGAGCTCGGCGTGAAACGCCTCGAGGTCCGCGGCGACTTCGACAATTTTGTCGTTGATCAGGTTATGAAGGAGTCGAGCTGTCACGATCCCAAGATGGCAGCCCTACCGCCAAGAGGTGCGCAAACTTCGAAGAGGCCTTCGACGGTGCGGAGTTAAGCCACGTCCTTCAACGGGACAACGAAGAAGCGGAGACACTCGGCTAAAATGGCCTCAAGTCGAGACCACATCCCCGGTGGGATCTTCGCCGAGATCTTGCCCAGCCCGCGGTGAAAGTTGGAGAAAGAGGAATCGATCCCACCTCCGACCCCAAGGCGGCTCGATCAACCCCGCAGGCAGGCCCTGCCTCCTCCGACCCCGGGGAGACGCGCTCAACCCCAGGGGACGACCCCTCTTCTGAACCTACCGTTTTCGTAGTCACGAGAGCGAGAGGAAGGGTCGACTTCTTCGGGCCCCGAACACGAGGAGGATTGGAGGACACCGTATCTCGATTGCCTCATTCGAGAAACCCTGCCCGCAGGAAGGACGGAAGCTCAGCGCTTGGTTCGCCGAGCCAAGTCGTTCGTTATCATCGATGGGGAGTTATACAAAAAGGACACTTTCAGGCGTCCTTCATCGATGCCTTCCCATCGCCCACGGACGCGCCTTGTTGGAGGACATCCACGCAGGCATTTGTGGTCATCACGCCCGCGCCACGGACGATCGTGGCCAAGGCTTACCGCCAAGGTTTTTATTGGCCCGCGGCGGTGGCGGGCCAACGAAAATCGTCCGGTCCTGCGAAGGATGCCGATATTATGCCAAGCGAACACATTTTGCGGCGCAAGCCCCTGAGACAATCCCCCTCATGTGGCCGTTCGCGGTCCGGGGCCTGGATCTAGTAGGACCCCTCCTCAAGGCGCCCGGAGGCTTTACTCACGTTCGGTCGCGATCGACAAATTCATGAGGTGGATCGAGGCTCGACCCCTCGCCACCATCAAGTCTCGACCCGAGTGTGCTGTTTTTACTAACATCATCTATCGCCCGGTGTGCCAAACTCAATCATCACGGATAATGGCACGCAGTTCACCGGGAAGAAGTTCACGGTGTTTCGTGGACGAGTTCAACATCCGTGTCGATTGGGCGTGCCTGTCGCGCACCCTCGCACTAATGGGCAGGTGGAGCGGGCTAACGGCTTAATCCTCCAGGGCTTGAAGTCTCGGATCTTCAATCGTCTCAATCAGTATGGCCGACGATGGCTCACTGAGCTCCCAGCGAATCTTTGTGGAGTCCGAGAACGACCCCAGCGAGCAACCGGGCATACCCCTTCTACATGGTCTACGGGGCCGAGGCCGTTTTGCCTACCGACCGAGAGTATGGGGCCCCGCGGGTCAGGGCTTATATGGAGCCAGCAAACCAGACCTACCTGGAAGATGCCATGGACCAGCTCGATGAGGCTCGCGATGTCGCGTTGCTTCACTCTGCTAAGTACCGCAGTCCTGCGCCCGGCACCATGCTCGGCGGGTGCGAGGTCGGCGTTTAACATTGGAGACCTTGTCTTACGTGTGCGGCAGGATACCAAAGGGCATCACAAGCTAACGCCACCATGGGAAGGACCCTTCACCATCGCTGAAGTTCTCCGACCCGGGGCATACAAGTTGAAGGATGACAAGGGGCAGGTCGTCAAAAACGCCTGGAACATCGAGCAGTTACGTCCTTTTTATCCTTAAAAGTTTTTTCATCTTCTTTTACGATTCGCACTATATGCTTCGCTATGCTTCTTGTATCAATTGAGCACGTTTGATATGAAAAAACTCCGTTTCATAAAACAAACTCTCGACCCACGTGGGTCAAGACTTTTTTTTTTCTTATTAAGAGCCAAAAAGGCAAACCGTCTAAATCTTTAACCCTACCGCGGTCCTCTTGCTCAAGGGATTGTGTATAGGAAGGATATGGTCCTAGCACCCAAAAAACGTCCCGACCGCCTTGTCTAACGCCCCGGTGGCTAATGACACGGTCAGGTGAGGGTCGGCTAGCCATATCGACTTTTAACACGACGACCTTTTAAGTAAAAGGGGCGTTCTTTGGCGGGGAGCTAGCCGGTTTACCCAATCCCTAAAAAAAATCTCTCGAAGGGCGAGCATAGTAGTGCGTGGGCACCTAAATAAGGTAACTACCGCTGGGTGCGGCATGTCTCACCCGGCGGGTGTCCAAGTACGAAAAGCAACTCATCCTTTCGAATTATTTTTCTTTCTTCAAAAGGGGGGGAGAAAAATAATTCAAAAAACTTAAGCAAAGACAAGTCAACCACGGTTATTACACGATAACAAAGTCTCGGGGCATCGAAAGCCCACAAATCGAAAACAAGTAAATGTTTTTACTCCCCGCCGAGGGAGCACCAGTCCGCCAAAGCGGTCGCAAGAGCATTGGCACTACCCGCCACCAAAGACGCGAAGAGCTTCGACACCGGCCTCGTAAAACCTCCTCGAAGTATCCTTCGCCGACGCCACCAAAGTTAAAACTCTCACCGTAATGAGAGCAAGTAACGGCGAACGCCTCGAATCCGGTTAGAAGAGCATCGCTCAGGTGACCGATCCGTCGGGGCAGCAAGGATAACCGCGTGGTGGAGCCGTCAGGGGGCGGGTCGACGCCCGATGTCGTCAGGGCGTGTTCGGCGGCGGCCTTACAATTCGCTCGCGCTCAGCTGCTGCAGCTGTGAGGTGACGCACCAGCGTTGCCACCTCCTCGGACACCAGCTGGGCCGCGTTCTCGGCGTCCATCTTCCTGCGCGCTGCGCTCTAGCTCGCTTCGTGAGAGCGGCGACCTCGTCCGTGTAGCTCGGGTCACCGGGCGCCACCGGCTGTCGCCAGCGCTCCACGGCGGGCGCTCCGTCTGGCGCTCTGCTCAAATCTGCTCCACCGGCGGAGGCGATTGCCTGGCACTCCCATCGAGCAACTCCCGGACATGGGCGTTGCGCTGTTCCCTCCTCCTGGACACGCCTCGCCTCGCGTCATCTGCTTCCCGCGGTGCGGGAGAGGTCCAGATATTTCGTCTCCACGCCCTTGATGTCGTAGTCGGCGTCCCTCAAACGGGCGCGAGATCTGCAATCGTCTCCGCCGCCTCCTCCCACCGGGATGCTGCTCGCATAAGAGACGAGACTTCACCCGCTCATGCGTTAGCCGCCGACTGCCCACAAGGCAAAGAGAGAATGAGTCACCGGTCTCAACAAATGGAAAGACAGAAGCAAGCGCGAGATGCCAATACCGGTAGAACGACGCCGTCGGCCCCATCTGCGACGACAGAAGCAGTAGATGTACCCGCTTATGGCCACCATCGCCGCCTCGAAAGAAGAGAGCACCTCCCGCCTCGGCGCGGTCATCAACCACCAGAGGCTCCAAGGAGGGATCACGCGGATCGGGGAACGCAAGCCGGGGAATCCCCTAGAAATACTCGGGGGCTCCGACGCCCCAAGTCGCCACCTCGCGTAACCGCCGTGCTCGGAAGGTGGAGGCACACGCTTATAGGTGCGGAGGAGGATCGGAAGGCGCAGCGTTGGGGCCGCGCGCCCTCTGCTCCTCAAAACCGGGAGCAGCGGCCTCTTAAACGCCGCCTCGCCCACGGCGCCCGGGGGGCTCGAGAGCCCTCGGGACCCCTCATCCCGAGCCCCTGCGTTAGAAGCGGGACTCCTCCGACCCCCGACGCCGGTACAGCCGCCCCAGTCGATCCCCCTTGAGAAGGGGCCGCGTCGTGGGGGGAGGAGGACCTCACCGAAGCGGGTCCCGCTCATGATACCGGCCACCTCTTGTTGCTTCCTCGGGCGCCTTCGGGGCGCGGCGTGGCGACCAGGGGGGTCCGGACTTAGGCTGAGTAACCAAAAGGGGTCGAGATCGAGATAAGCAAGGCCGAAATATATTGAGCAATAACTACTGGCGTACCTCCAGGGCGTCGTGCGCGATATCTTGGAGGCCGGCTCCACTAACGACGGCTCCCAGAGTGTCAGGGCAAGGGCGCTTACCCTTGCCCCGAATGTCTCGTTGGGGCATACGCCCGAGCTGCCTCTCTACAGGCGCGACCCGCAACCACGACCTCGGCGCCTTCGACGGTATCTTTGGGCCTCGGGGGGAGGGCCGGGTCGATTGGCCCAAAGATCTCTCGTGGAGGAGGGGTCGACACCCGGAGGTCGGGAGCGAGCCGACTCAAGCTCGAATTTACCGCCTGGCTCGGCGGCTCGTGGTCGCACCTGGGACCCAAGCACGAGCACGGCCCCACCGTGCGGGCCATCTCATCCAAATCCAGGGGGGTTGCGCCCAGGGCGCTCCCCCCCTCATCCGACCCCGCCTCCATCGATGGAGATGGGATTCTTCGAGCAGCCCGCTGCGCTCTCTCTTCCTGGGAAGGATCGGCCTCGGCGGACCTCGTCGAACCCGACGCTGAGCTCCTCTTTCTCGTATCGGTGAGGGAGTCAGGTCGCGCTCCTCGCGGCGGCGATTCTCCGCCCGCCTAGCCTTCCTCCTCTCCTTCCCGGTATGGCGAGCCTCGGGAGGCGGCCACGTTTCGCCCGTGGGCCGCCGGCGGGGAAGAGGCACCGTGTCTTCCTTCAAAGGCGCACTTGGGGGCCGTGCGGTGGAAGTACGTCAGAACGGTTCTGGAGGAAAGGAAAGGAAAAATCTAAAACAATCGAATACTCACGAATGCCCACGGCGTCGTCAGCCTCATTGGGGTACGGCCCGGCATGGGCGACTCTGTGGGCACCAATGCGCCGGCGGAGTTCTTCGGTGCCGCGAACAGGTTCCGGAGTCGACGGGTGGCGGCGGCGGTCGAGAACGGACCGCCCCTAAGCACCGCCGTTCGAGGGGTCGGCACCGACCACCATTCCCCCACTGGGAGGCGGCGCGACATCGGGCTGGCGCCACCCAAGGCCGGGGCCAGGGCGTCCAATACCGCCCCGGTCAAGCCCCGGTCTCGCGGGATCTTGATGGCCTCTGTGTGGTGCTCGAGCTTCTCGATCTCCTTCGAGTTCACCCCGACACGCCACTTCAATGGGCGCCGGAGAACGACACATCGGAGAAATACGGGAGCGGCACCGTCTCCGAAGTTCTTAAGGTAGAACCACCCAGATTGCCACCCCGATTCGGCGTGGGACGTCTTCACATCCACGATAGCTTTAGCGCCCCCACGGGGGAGCAATGCCGGCGCATCCCGCGGGAAGGTCGTAATCCCGTGCGCCGTCCTTCCCCACCGCTTCACCGGTACTGCACGGAAAAGAAGTACCTCCATAGCCCGAAATGAGGAGGGATCCCAGATACCCCTCGCACGGGGCAACGAACACCGCCATATGAAGAATCCCGTTGGGATTCGGATGGTGGAGTTCGACGCCGTAGTGGTGCGTAATCCCACAGACGAAGTCATGGACGGGGACACCAAGCCCCCGCTCATGAAACGCCCGCAAAAGAGACGACGTATCCCAACGGAGGACGAGGAGAATTGTCCTCCACCGGGAGAATCCACTCCCTCGCCGCCGTCAAGGGCGGCAGAACACCCTCCGCCACGAGGCGCTCCATCTCCAGCGCCGTTAAGGCGCTACGCTGCCACGGGAGTATACCGGCGCCGCCATCGAGGTGAGAAGAAGGATGGGGAAGGCAAGAAAGCAGCGGCGGCGGCGGCGGTGGAAAGAGCAAACAGGGAGGAGAAAGGACTCGGGGCTTTTCCCTCGGCTACAAAGACGAAGAATGCACAAGGCGGCTAAGAAAACCCCCTTCCTTCCTCCCCGACGCCTTATAAAGAGAACAAACCGCCTGTTGCGCTGCTCTCCGAGATGTGGGCGACGTGCCCCGGCCCACGCACGGCCCGGTAATCACGCCGCACGCCCTCTCGAGCACATTAACTCCGCCTGGGGGTGCGGCGGCCGCCGCGGCGGTGCTGACAAGCACCGCCCCCTGTCCCATCAAGGTCACTGCGACACTGCCCGTCCCGGAGCGACTCCTCGGGGAGCCTCGGGTCCCGAGCTGACTTCAGAGGGAGCGGGGCGGCGCACCTACGAGAAGGCCTACGCAAAGGGGTAATCATGACGCCGGGGTCGGCCAGACCGATGCGAAACCATCGTCAGCTTCGAGGCCCTTGGTGAAGAAAAACCCTAAAGCTACTGTTCACCTAGGAAAACGGGGAAAAACCCCAACTAAGAGGGGCTCGCTCGATCAATCGATACCGTGGGCTCGAACACCACTCAGATCAAAAGCCACGAAGACAAGCTTTGGCAGAATGAAGAGATTGAGCACTTGATTCATTTGGGGCATAATTACAAACTGAGGCAACGCCTCAAAGGTAAAACAAAAGCCGCCCGGCGGCGCCAAACAAAATCCCGCGGCCACTGCGACCCGTCGCCGGTGGTGGAGGTGTTCGTCCGCGAGACGGGCGGCGAGGACGGCGCGGCGTCTTCTCTGGACCACACCGCCACCTCTGCGCCCGCGGCCATGACCGACCGGGGAAGCCCCACGGCGCCTCGGTGGTGCGTCACGGATCACCTCCTCCACCGACACCTCCTCGCGGCGGCCTCCCCAGCGCCCTCATACTGGCGCACCAGTGCTCCGGGTCCCGAGCGCTCGCCCTGCGGGAGCTCGATGTAGTCCCGGAGGCGGGGGCGCGATCCACCAGCGCGGGAGGCCGCCTCATGACGAACGGCATGTGAGGCCGGTCGTCGCGGACACGGCCAAGCATGCGGCTCAACCGGTCCGCTAAGGTGGTGCGGGAGGCCGGGACGAGGGCCCACGATGGCCTCCGCGCCGGGCGTATGACCGGAGCTCGGCGGTGAGCTCCCGCGGCTCATCCGCCTCCTCGAGGTTGGCCTTGTAGCGTCCTCCGTCTCCTCCTCCGCTGGGTCAGCGTGACAAGGGCCGCACAAAGGCGGGCCCGAGATCCTCCACGGTCTCCGCCTCTCGCCGACCGGCCTCGCCGGCCCGGTCCTGGCGTCGCTGCGGGCAGGGCTGAGGAGCCGGCACGCAGGAGATCACCCCGTAAGAGCAAAGCATTTAGCACGAGATGAGAAAAACCCTTGTCCATTGCGGGAACCGGGGCAGGAGGAAAACCCTCCTCTCACTTGCGGGCAATGCACTCACCCCGGGACGGCGGCGACCGCTGGGGCTCCTCCGACGAGCCCTCCTCCTCCGCCAGACGCTTCCCGCGATCCATATCTCACTTACGCCCGCCCCGGCGGTCGAACGGCGGTTGAAGGAAGAGGAGGAGAAGGATTAGATGGCTAAAGTACTGAGTAAAGGCGAAGGGAGTGACTAGATCGATCTACCACTCCACGCCGGCCCTTAAATAGATGGCCGACGCCCGTGTGGATTCGAAAAAAACGCCCCTTGGCGTTCCACGCCGCCCATCGATACGGTCGTGGAGTAGTGCGCGGTCACGGAGGAGAGCCCAACCGCCACGATCGGTATCCCGAGGCAGCATTGACCGGAGGCAACGAAGCCTCTCTCGACGCTCTTGCCTCGGGCGCCGAGAAGGGACGTGGGCAAAGACCGGAATACCCTTATGACGCCAGGTCGGTGAGTTGCACCCACACAACACAAAGACGGTTTCTTGGCACCTAATGTGGCCACGGTCACGCAACCACGCTTTCGAGCCTCTACACGAGTGTACCACTCCCTGCAGAAGGCTCGGGGGCTACAAGGCAACAAGGCACGCCACCCACCGGAGGCAAAACGTTCAGAAAATACCCTCCGAAGTTCCCTTGGCGAGCGAGTCCAAAGATGAAGAAGAACACCCAGTTCCACTCCATGCTCGGGGGCTACTTGTCGAGGGTCAAAACCACGGCCCTCTAAGGACCGGGATAAAACGGCCTTCAAAAGCAAAAAAAACACCGTCGAAGGCCGAAGCCTCGCCGCCCAAAACCTATGACACAAAGCTTAAAGTGCTTCCGGCCCAAACCGCGGCGGCTAACCAAAGCCAGCGGGGCAAAGGTCACCGCCGGGGATCGACCCTCGGACGAGCTACGATTCGCCCGACCCCCAACCGTCGGCCGGGGGAGGTCGGCGTCCGACCCGTCCCAAAAGCGCCAACAAGCTAGGACAAACCGTGCAGATTCCCCTCCGAGCCGGGCAGCAGCGGCGTACCAGTTCCGTAGCGTCACGGGGGATCGCCCGTATGCCTCTCGGCAGAAGGAGACGGGCCACCAAGGAACCCGGGGACATTTCGTTGTTCCTACGCCTTTCGACAAAAGTGCGGTGCCGAGCCCCTATGCCGTCGCACGAGCGGAAGCCCGTGTATGCATTCCCCGTAAGGAGCGCGGACCCCGCCCGTCTCACGGTAGCTCGACCCCCGGTGCACGGATAGAGGAGCGACGCCGTACCAACACCGTGGCCGTCAGCGGACGGCGACCGAAAGCCAAGACACATCTCGCAAGACCGATCAAAGCGTCAGAATCAAGCCCGCACGCCCGACAACTCCACGGACGGCTTCCTACAAAGCCAACATTTGACCCGGGAGTCCCCATCCCAACCAAAACGCCACGACCCGTTTAGGTATAGCCCCGCTTACCCGAAAAGGCTACGAGACCTGGAAGAGGGACGATGACGCTCGCTACTGATGCGCCACGATCCTTCCAGAACGCCCCGATGTTCGCCGCCCGCCGTGACTCCACGATTAATCACGCGCACATGCCCTCTTCTCGTGAGCCTCACCTTGGGCTATAAAAGGGAGGACTTGGGCTCCCAAGCATGTGTGTGTTCACCACCCAATTCACATTACTAGACACAGAAAACACCCAGCCGTAAGTTTAGCTTCCTTACTCAGAGACTTGGGAGTCTATCCCTCTCTCGACCCCTCTTGTACTGCCCCATACAAGCTCCTGAGTAACACGACTCCGCTCTCACTGGACGTAGGGTAAATCGCCCGAACCAGTATACATCATCGTGTCCACTCGGGAAACCATCTCGAGGATAAGTGCGCTCTCTTTCGATTACTCGTTGGTGTTCATTCTACACACCGACATGCACGGACTACCACATGACCCGGCACGTCAGGGTGCCTCCATAGGTACGCAATATATCTAGACACCACGCCTACATAATTCGCACCATCTAACTCACTCGAGTACTGAATTAGGCGCTTTATAGTCATATGACAATAAACATGATCAATCACAACTAAATCAAATATGCAACTAGAATAAACTAAGAACTGAATAAGTAGCAATATATTAAAGTAGAGCAAAGTCATAATGAGATACAAGATAAAATTACCGATCTCCAGACGAACAGATCCAGAATCCTGAGCGTAGCGCCTAACTCTACTTGAACCTTGCTAGACGCCTAAACTAAGAACTTGAAGAACTAGAGCTCTACTCCTAATCTCTAGAAACCCTAACTTCTGTCTACTCTTGACAAATGAAGCAGGAGGAATGAATTGGTTCTCCTCTGAAGGGGGTCTGCCTCTTTATTTATAGCCCGGTGGGATGAACGCGCGCCGCAGGATCAAATCAACTTAACCAGAGGCCAAGATGCATCGTGGGAGGCGGTGGAGGAAACTTCCAGAAGGGGAGGCCAAACCCTAACCCTAGGGGGCCGGGCGGTGCCATGGTGGGGCCAACCGGCCCCACCTAGTTTCTGCTGCGGGTCCCGCTGCTTCGGGTGTCTTCTATATCCTTCCCGGTCTAGTTAGCGATGTTTTCCGTCACGGTTAAGTTTCGTGGCGAATATGCACTCTAATCCCTCTTTTAAGCTTTTCTGAATAATTCCTTGAAAAATAGACAATTCACCAAAACTCGTGGAATTTGTCATTAATATACCCCTATGTTTCTATTATTGGTTCTTTCCAAGTGATAGTTGACGGTATAGAATTTGTACTTAATGACCGTCAACAATACCCCAAGCTAAGTCTTTGCTAGTCCCTTAGCAAAGTAGACTTGAAATAATATTTCTAGGGTTTCATGTGCATAATTTTGAACAAATACTTAAACAATGAATTTAGAATTCTTCTCTAGATTAAAATTCATTAATCTAACTTTCAAACTTATTCTTATTCCTTTCAACTGTGAGGCTTCTCAAACTTTAATTAAATCTTGGGTAATTGAAAGATAGAATAATCAAGCAAGCCCTATATATTTCATTCTTTGCTCATGCACCACTCCGCAGTTTTTTTTCTGTTCTTACTAAATATGTATAGATTATTATTTTAGAAACAATGAGAGTCTACTAACAAGATTGCAGCGGATTACTAGGCTATACATTATGACTGAATGTGCTAGTGATAAAATTTTATTTTCAGACCCTTATACAATATTCTCTCTTTTTTGTCTTCCTGAGAAGTGTGGGCTATCTCGCAGCCGATACTTTTTGTACCCATTTTTTTTTCTCAGGCGGGTGTCTTTGCACCCCTTGTTTTACTCTCTTTCTATTTATTTTGGCACATACCCTTTTGATATGGCATCTTTTGGGCTCATACTTCTTTGATATGGCATCTTTTAATTTTATAGCCCACACTCTTTTTTAGACTTTTAAGAGAGAATTTATACATAGAGCAAAACCCTTTTTATGCATGTGGATCCAGTCATGAATGCATAACAGAATAGTCTACTTAAACCATATTAGCAGAGCAAATTATTAAATTGCTTGATTTTAATTTTGAAAGTGTCTGGAGCTTAGATATCACTCAGAATGAAATATACAATAGCTCAACCCTTTTTATATCATTTTTGTCAATTACTTTGATTTAATTAAAAGTCTTATGTTACCCACAAACATCGGGTTTCAGAATAAATTATCCGGGTAGATAAACTTCATATAATCCACATGGGAGAATTTTAAATTTAAATGCTAAGCAATTATAGGTAATTAATCACTTCATTCAGAGAATTTTTTTTGAATAAAGTACTGAAAGCAAATTTTACTTACCCTACTAAAAAAATGATAGAATTAAAGACTAAAAATAAATACTCGAATAAATACTGAAATAACTGATAGAGTATATACAAAGGTGAGGGTACTCACCTAGCGGGGCTCTCCCCCAAGCTGGATGTCACCATACTCAGTACTGTGGTGGAGGTGGCGGCGGGTATCCCAACTGCTACTCCAACCCGCTCTGCGTCTGATGTTGTCCCTGATGTAATTGCTCGAACTGCTGAACTGCACGGTGCTGCCATTGTTCCTGCTGGTGAAATCTGTTGTCGACCTGGTATTGCCATTGCTCATGCTGGTGCAAGGTGTCGTTCATCGCATGCTGTCCCTGCTCAATGTTAGTGATGTGAATAGATAAAGCTGGGAAATCATCAATGAGAGTCTCAAAATGCTGTTCAGGCGGTCGATAGTAATTATTTTCAGGTGGCACATGGAACGGATACGGTCCACCAGTGGTGAAATCCGTATTTCCTCGCACCGAAAAGGATGCACGGCCTCTCTGAAAATCATTTTCTGTGCTGTCTGGCTCCTCTGTGGGGATGTACCCCACCCTGCTACTGCGGATGATTCTCCTTACTGATATGTAGGCTGATCCCCCCATCCTTAATGAGTGGACCACGGCTGATGTGGCTCATGCGATGCTCCTGGATCATCAAAGTTAGTATAATGAAAATAATTTGGTCCCGAGATAGTGTTGTGTCGCCCTCCGATTGTAATGAGTCCTGGGCACCCTACCGATCCATGCTGATGGGCACCTGCCAATATTAGTTCTATTATCTGGAAAAATAAAGTTCTTGACAGAGTAAATTCTGAACTCCCTGTCTGGCCGCTCGTACTCATTTGGATAGTTCTTATAGATCATGATTATTTTTTTGTCTCGGCGTTTCAGCATGTGAGCACAAAAGAAAAAGTCATAGCCAATGATTCTATAGGCATCGAAATAAAAGTGAGTGTAGCATTTGATAGCAACTCTAGCCCACAGTAGCTAAACGTGTAATCCTAGAAGTGAAAGAAATACTGTATTTTCTCATGGGAGGAATGGTTTTCCAATAACTCAACATCATCTTCACAGGTGACGCTTTTCTCTTTTTAATCATGATATATAATAGATATAGTTTATCCTGTCTTATAGTGTTTAATTCCTCTCTAGGAAAGAATATGAAAGCTAGCCATTTAAGCATGAATCTTAGTGTTGGATGCTAGACTTCCTCAGTGGTATATTTTTGTTTACGTTCTGGTTTCTTTGCAATGATGCTCTCTCAAAAATCATCTTTATTAAAATCTTGAAGAACTTCTGCTATATTAACTACACACTGATTTAAAAATCCTAGTGCTATACTGAGGGTTTCTATGAGAGGGTGAAAGGTTTGTTGAACATTCTAAATCTAACATTGTCATCATCAAAGTCTAGGGTGCTAATAAATTCTATACTAAGTAATTTGCTACCCTGCTCCGTGACTTGCCATGCATCTTCCCATCCAACATTTCTAAATATGAGCTCAAACTCGGAATCCACTCCGCTTTCATGGAGCAAAGTGTCATCAAACATTGGAGTATGTGTAAATTCTTTTAGCTTAACCACATTGAATATTTCCGTTTGAGGTCTACGTGGTAATGAAATTTGAGTAATGTCCATTAATTCATACCTCTCTTCCCGTTGGGAAGAGGATGATGGGTTGTCATACTCGAAAGGTGATGGGGGATCGATGTCCATTCCAGAGCTGGCAAATGAAGGCACTTGAGATGATGATTGGCTTTGGGTTTGGAGAAGGAAAGTGCCCTTCCGAGGCTCCTTCTTTGCACTTCGAAGTTTCTTGCTCATCTTGCCTATAGAATGAAAAATATGAAGAACACGGCAAGAACAAACAAGAACACGAAAACTTGAAAAGGATTAGGATTAGCAAATCAAAGAGAAGGGAGAGAGGGATTCCTTTTGATGAACTTGCACTTTGCTTCCTCTCTCTTTTCTTTTCCTTGCCAATTAATGGTGGATTTGAAAGACCGTAGTGTCGTGAATTGGAAATGAGGAAGAATGAGCTCTCGGTATGCAGATGAAGTAGTGAGTGAGTGAGAGAAGTGGGAGGCCGAGGAGAGGAAGAGGGGCGCCGGCCGGCGTGGTGGTGGGGCCGGCCGGCCCCACCTGATGCTTCTTTGGTGCTATCATTTCCCCGGTGTCGACATTGGTATGTGAGTGATCCAAATGCTAGTCCCTAGGTCTTTGCTTTCGGTGGCGGGGAAAGATTGGAGAGGGTACATGCATGTGAATGTGATAATTTGAATGAGTGGAGTGTAGTGAATAATTGGTGGGTGAGATGTGATGTGAGGTGATGTGTGTGGGTCCCATATGTCTCCCGTATTTATACCGTATAAAGACACAAGAATGAAAAATCAAATCACTTTTATGAATCTATGAAAAATTAGAATTCTAACAACAGTCTTTTTATAATTTTCTGCCACCACAGTAAATTTCACTAACGGGGGTTTTACGCTCCATTAGTTGTAATTTTAGGGTTTATTTATGACATGCTTATTCTTTTCTAATAATACAATTGGTAGAAAAATAAATATGCTATTTAATACGAGAATTTAGATTACTGATAACTACCGAGTTACCTCCCGATGAAGGTTTGGGGTTTTTAAGTCCACCGACCCGGACTTTTCCAGTTGAATTATTCTTCATGATTGATCTCCGCTGTCAGAGATGTTGCTACATCTTGTTCTTCTCGATTCTTCAGAGTTTGACATTGTTCGAGTCTTGGCTTGAATACGAACCGCTCTTCTTGCCCATTGATGGTGAATATGATTTCTCTGGCTCCAACATTGATGGTTGCATTTGCAGTGTTTAGGAATGGTCGCCCGAGGATAAGAGGTATCTTCCTCTCTTCCTGCATATCAAGTACTATAAAATCTACAGGAATGAAAAAGTTATGGATTTTTATTGGAATATTTTCTACTATTCCTACAGGATAGCGGACTGATTGGTCGCCTAGTTACGGGCACATCGAAGTTGGTGTGAGCATGGAATAGTTGAGCTTGTCGAAGACTGTCTTGGGCATAACGCTGATGCTTGCTCCAAGATCGCATAAGGCGTTCTCGAATGTCTAGTTGCCTATTGAACAATCGATAGTAGGGCATCCTGGATCCTTCTTCTTGACAGGAGAAGAATTTAGAATTGCCTTGCTACACTCTTCCGTTAGCTTGACGACTTCGGTAGAGGATAGTGGTCCCTTGTTGTTGAGGATGGCTCGAAGATACTTCGCGTATGTAGGTACCTGCATGGCATCTAATAACGGAATGTTGACATATAATTTCTGAATTACCTCTACAAACTTACTAAATTGATCATCCATTTTGATGTTTCTCCACCTTCATGGGAACGGTAAGATAGTAGTATCATGAAAGTCTTGTGTTAATTCTTGTTCTTGTAGTTCAATTAGTGGTGAAGCTGTTTCAACTTCTTCTTCTCTGTTATCCTTCTCGACTTCTTCTTCTACCCGCACTAAATGTGGTGGTCTACGTGCCCCTTTTGGGTAAGGTGGATCACGTCGTGAACTTTTCTTGTTGACACAAAATGTAGTGCACTGTGCCTCACACACAGCAAGCCGGAAAGCGTGGTTTCAATCGGGTGCCCGGGCGGTTTGAGATCCGGAAGCGTGCCAGTCAATTTGACCTAAAACTGACAAGGGATAAAGATTGTTATATACAAAATCGGAACATGCCGGATGAGACCAGATAGTTCCGTATATACGGCCCTGAAGCCACTTACAACGACATACAGCTATAGAAGCTGTCTGCCAATATGTTCATAGATCATTTGGCTAATATAAAGACAGAACATGTAAAAAGTTGATTGCCGAATACATATACATGAGAAGACATGTTTGAACAAGTCAAAGTTGATCGTGAATTGAAACGTAACCATATTCGGCAAACCAGCTGAATTGGGGTCCATGAAGAAGGAACTAACAAGCAAACATGAACAAACCAATCAAAAACTTGCAGACGCCGAGACGATACCTCGCTCTGTCAAGGTTTAAATGCGCTCAATGTGCAAGAACCCGCAACATGTAACAATCTGGATTGATCTAGTTCGGCTATCGTGATCATATAGTCTATTTATCACAATGATATGAGAGTGAGAGCGTTAAAGAATAAATAGATCTATAAAAGTAAGAAGCCAAACCTTATCAATCTAGATTGGGCAAAAGAGTGTTACAAATATATAAAAAATTAAGAACATGCAACACGTGGTAACTTAATGAATCTATTAGATCTTGCCAAGTCTAATAGAGCCGATAACTATCTTGCTTCGCTAAGCTGTCAAGCAAACGCCTGCCGCACGGCCATCTAGTTGAGATAAACAAAGCATAAGCAAAACTTCTTGATTGTCAAGCAAATGCCTGCTGCACGGCCATCCAGTCGAGACAAGCAAGACTACTTGCATCAAAGTCTAAATCTACCGTGTGATACTAGACATGATAACAAGGTTGTCGGAACTTATGGAGGTCGACGGATCGATGGCTCCTCTCGAAGAACTCGATGACATGACAAAGGACTCGAAACTTGGCACGGGGCCGATTGTATTGATTTTGTTGTGAACAATATTACAATGGTCGAGGGTTTATATTTATACCCTGAACAAAACACGAGTCCTAAAAGACTACGACTACAAAGCACCAAAAAGAACTCAAAAGTATGATAACTTTAGCTCCAATCCTACTTGGAGTCTTTATTGCCTTTGTCGTCATAATTCTTTCCTTCTGGTCGGCTCTTACTTGCCACCTTTTGTTTTCCGAATGGAGCCACCGCCTCTCAGGATAGCCGACCGCATGGACGCTTGCCAAATCGCCAGAAATAGCCGACCGCATGGATGTTTGCCGAATGCCTTGAATACTTGCCTCTCGCGAGTCTGCCGTGTACTGGCCCACCTGTCATCTTCTCAGTCTTTACCGAAATCTAGTGTTAACACATGCCCCTCAATTTTGGGATAAAAGTGATTTTATTCCAAAATTGACCACAAGTTCTTCCTCTCGCTTAGGTCAACACTGTTCAACATCGCAGCCGCCGCTCAAAAATCGAAACTTTCCCAAGCACAGCTTCAAATCCACTTTGAATCCCCAATGGCAACCTAGGATGGAGTTCTAGAGGTAACTTTCATTTATCTTTATGCGTTCGGCAATTCCCCAATCGATCCCCTGCTTTCTTTCGACTTGTTTTCCTTCCTGCTTTATCGTTCTTGAAGGAATACAAGGATGAGATCTTGATCCCTTGCGCCATGAACTCTGATTCTTATTTTCTTGGTCCAATGGGAAATTCTGATCCAGTCGAGTTTTTTAAGAAAGAAACTCTGAGGGTCCCTTTCAAGTCCGGGCCCACCCCACCGAATCAGTGGCTGAATACTTTCAAAAATTTGGTCATTCCCCAATCATTTGGATGGCTTAAACCTGGTACCGCAGGATATCAGATAAGAACAGTAGCAATTGGGAAACCCAGGATATTCATCATTGCTTGGAGCTATCCTTATCAGAGACACCCAGGAATGACCCTCTCTTGATAGCCGCTACTCACTTCTGGTCTGATGCTGCTAATGCTTTTATCTTCGGCCATGGTCCAATGTCCATCACTTTGGCCGATATATTCATGATGACTGGTTTGAATGTGATAAAACCAGTATATCCTTCCAAATACAAGAGCAGCAGTAGCCAAAAAGCTATCAAATCAGGAGTTGGATGGACAAAGTACATTCAGACTTATATGTCATCTGGTGCTGTGTCTGACAAGGAATACATGGCCTTCCTGAACATGTGGCTATGTATATTCATTTTCTATGGAAAATCTGATGAACCAACCCTAAATCATATAGTGATGGCTGAGGATTTAGCCCTTGGCACTTTAATCCCTTTGGGCAAGTATCTTCTAGGGGCTATTTATCATATGATGCATCAGATTACTGTCTAGATGCGCCAACAAGGAGAAATACATTGTGTGAATGCCCCTGGTGGTTGGTTTAGATCTGGCTACAGTTGTACATGCACCAAATAGTCTCTGTGGATCTCCACAACTTGGGTTTTTTTCAGTCAATTATGCTGAAGACGGCACAGCAAAGGACAAGGCTTATCAAACATATGGAGAAGCAGCATATTCCATTGTCATTGACATAGATATTGGTCATCTCTTCAAGCTGTTCTTCAGAGGATTTGATAATGTGCTCTAGCTTCCCTACAGGGAAAATGAAGATTTGACTCTCCCCTGTAAGTTTAGTTATGAGTCTGGCTGTTCAGATCACGTATCCACAGAGGTCTTCGACTCTTTCATCAAACCCTGCACTTTGCCAGCAGAATTCCATCATGGGAGGTTACTGCACCCCACCTATGAGTTTTATAACCCAAATGTGGCAGCTAGACAATTCGGATGTGGCCAGTTGCCCCCAAGATTGTTCTTCTCAAAAGTCATAAGGCCCAGGGAAGAGATATAAGATGACCTGGAGGCCAAAAAAGTCTTTGAGCTTGGATGGGACCTGCCAACATATGAACCTTCCCCATTTGGGTTAATAGAAGCTGCCCATCCTCTTTTTGTTTCTTGGTGGCAAGAGTGGCATGCTCATATCTTCAACATACCAGTACATCCCCTATGCCAAGACTTGCAGCCCCAGTTTGCTTCTGATAGTGAGGTAATCTCTTTGTACTTATGATTCTCCTGCCCTTGGGTTCATCTCTCATTTTAATTCTTTGTTATTTATAGGATATCGAGCCCATTCCTCCTTCCAAAGTGGCTCAATACTACCAAGCTGGATGTAACACCCCAGGTGTTGGCTCACTGAATCACTTGCATTAACTGGACATAGGCATAGTCATCATTTCATATATGCATATGCATGACAAGTTATTATGCATTTTCCATGTTTGAAGCCATGTAATGATCATTTCATGCTTACTATGCTTGGTTGATGTTATGTCATGACTTGCCAAGTTGTCAAATGTGCTCTACAGTAACTCAATGATGCTTAGGACACTTAATGGGACAATGTTCATGTTGATCAATTTGATTAATTATGCCCCTAACCACTAGTTTGACTTGGCATGTTTCCTAGAGCTGTTTGCTTTGACTATTTCAAATCTGCAAGCTAGATTCTTTACATGTCTGTGAGTCCTAAATAAAAGTTGTAGAGAATTTAGTAGGAAACAAACTTTGTTTAAGGCTCATGTCATGAAAATGTGCACAAGGTGCTCAAAATTGCATGTTTCTATCAAATTCAGTGCTGAATCGAGCCTCTGAAAAATGGCTAAGTCTGAAACTGCATTTCAGTTCCGTTTTAGGGTACTTCATCACTTTGTAGTTTCCAAACCAAGCCGAACCAGTGGATAAACCTTAAAGCAAAGTTGTAGATGGGATATAGGGCTACAATTTATAGTAAGGAAGTTTCTGGCGATAGTGCTTTGTTTAGTGGCTAATTACACCGGAAATGGGTGGTTTCGGTCGGCCGTCGACGGCGAATTAGCGCCCTCCAGTTTGAATCGGCCGGCTCGGTGGCCGACCGCGGCAGGCCGTGGCGCCATTATGGCGGCCGTGCGTCGGCGTGGGGCCCACTGGCCAGGCCGACGTCGTCACCACATCGCCACGCCCCGCCCCGGCCCTCACTCGCTCCCATTTGCACCCCTCTCCTCCCCTGCTCTCCCTCGGGCGGAGAAGAAGGGCGACACCGACGCCCGCCGTGACTTCACCGGCGTGCCACCACACAACCACCGCGCCATTAGCCACCAAACTTCTCCACGAAGTTACGCCACAATGGCGCCATCCCCCCGACACCGTTAAGCGTCGCCGTTGGTCCCTTTGGTGAGGCCACATTTTGAACTCCGCCACCGTCCGCCATGGCCGGAGCGCCGCCGAGCTTCGAGCTCGCCGCGGCTGGCACTACTCCGACTACCTCCTTCACGGTGCGGTCAGAACGAAACACGCCGCCGTCGTGCTCTCGCCGCCGCCGTGCCATGCTCGCGGGCAGGCTTCTTTGGAGCTCACCGCCGGCCAAATCCCCAAACCCTAGCTTGCTTAGGACCTTCAGGACCTGTGTCCGCACTCGATTTTGGGTGCCACCACCGGCAATGGCCCATGCGCAGTTGCGCAGTGCCGCCGTCCACCGATGTGCCTCGCCGTGGTAGCTAGAGGCCGTGATAGCATGTGTTTCTTAGCTCGTCGGGTGCGTCTGGTCGAGGGCATCACGCCGGTGTGGATCTCGCCACCGGCGACCTCACCGTCGTCGAGCAGGGGCAGTCAAAATCACGGCTTCGCCGTCCCCTGTTTGGTCTGGCTGACGGGTGGGCCCATTGACCCGTGGGCCCTGTCTGTCAGCCGCTTAGGGTTAGGGTTTGATTTTTATCATTTTCCAGAAAATGCTAGTATATTGTTTAATTCATAACTTGAGCAAATGAAGTCCAAATTGAGTGATTCCAATTTTGTTGAGTTCTTCTGTATGTCTAGTTTTTAATAAAAATATGAAACATGGCATGTTCTACAGTAGATTTTGCTTGGTGTATTTATCTTGTTCTATGTCTTGGAAATTGGTTAATTGCATAACTAATTAATGGATGATGCTAAAAATGTGAAACAAGTGGGGTTAGCTTTGTTTTGGCCTGCTCTGTCTAGGAAAAATATTGGTTGGCATGTACCCCGATTTTACATGGCAGTTGCTGAATAAGTTGATTTTTATGCCTTGTTGGGTGATATATTTACCATGTTTTCTATATGCATGTTTATGAGGTGAAATTTGGAACATGGTATATTGGTGCTATGATGATGCTGAGAAAAATTGTAAATCTGCTGTTTGATACTTTTCAGATGGATTTGTGAATTATCCATCTTTAAGCTTGTGTGACTTGTTCTTTTGGTACAGGTAGTTGTACTTAGAATTTTAAGATGAATTTTGAACTGGGATCTATGTGAGCCATCAGTAGTCCACTGTAATTTTTATGAATTTTTCTGGGTAGTTTTACTATGTGCTCATTTGTGCCCTTAAATAATGAAATAAAATGAAAAGGGTGTTTTAATTGATGTTCTAGAGTGGCTTGTTAAGTTTTCTGTTAATCATTAGTCATGTTTTAACTTTTGGTCAGGTTGGGTGAGCTTGAATTATAAGTTTGAACATGAGTAAATAATTAATTCTCCAATTTAAGCCTTTTCTGGACAGCTAGTGGTACTTTTGGTTTTGCATAAGCTAGATGGTGTTTTCTGGCTTTGTGGTCAATAGCAAAGTGGTAGATAATTTCATTATCTAGTTGCTGTTAAAATTTGAGAGCATTTGGTGGAGTAGTTTAGGAGTTATGGTGTTATCTTGTGAGGTTCCAGAAAAGAGGTCTTCTCTGGAATTTCTGGACAGATCTGGGAAATCTGTCTGTTTGACCTTTTTGAATTGTGAATCTGTTTGTGATGTCTAAATAAGAGTTTTAGACAATTTCATGAGCTTTCTAGAATGTCCTCATACATGTCATTTGAATTTATAGAACTCCAGTTATAGTTGCCTCTTTCAGCTGTTGAGTGTAGGTCAGAAGTTCTGAAATGTGCTTTGCTTTAATTACTTGCCCTTGTGTGTGTGATGTACATCTTGTAGATGCTTTGCTAATTACTACAAGTGATTAGGTGCAGGTTGTATGTCCTTAACTGATGATGTAAAGTTATACCTTGACTTGCTTGGTGAGTGTTTAATCTTGTTAGAGAAGAGATATGCACTTACTCAGTGAATTAAAGTGATTTGAATAGAGCTCATCACCCTAGCTGGAGGGTTTAGTGTTGTTGCTGTCATTCACTCTCTTACATGATCATCTTGTGCATTCATTATTCTCATTTATGCATTGCATTCAATAGGTTCGCCGAAGGGGGTAACGCTCTTGGAGTTCGGGGACCTGCAGCAGGAGGAGAGGACCAGTAGTCCCAAGAGGAGCAGCAGGGGCAGCACATCGGAGAGGTGCCCGAAGGAGAGTTGCTTGAGTGCCCAAGTCACGAGCCTGCGACCTTTGTGAAAGGCAAGCCCCGGAGCATATTAAGTTTCCCACGTTTTATAAAATGCACTTGAGTAATTTGTGTTGTTTATTGCATTAAGTTAGGAGTTGATTGAAGATGTTGTTGCATTTATCCTATCCTTGTCCCGTATATATATTATATCATGAATCCTATGTTTTAAGTTAGGAGTGATGCAAATGCTTAGCCATGCTTAGACCGGTAGAAGTCGGGTGATATCCTGTCATCCGCGAGTTATAGGTGGTTACTCTTTGGTCACTATCGGCTTTATGTGTTATCATGGAAATGAACCATGTGTTAATTAAAAGAAGACCGGGCAGGGGCAGTGGACCCTGTCCGAGTTGGTTAAGGACTGGAGTCGTTGTTTCACTCTTGGTCATGTTGAACGCAGCCTAGCACATAGTTGGCCCGGCCCTGTGTGCCAAGTGGCCGCGAAGTTCGGTAGCTCAACTCAAGACGGGAACGCGGGCAGCGGTTGGGCAATTCACGGGATAGCGGCATACTAGACCAAGGGCAAGCATGTCTAACTGTCCTGGCATCGTCCTTGGGTTAGCATGACTTGAACATCGGCTATCGACTTTCGGTTTTTTGCCGACGTGATAACCGGGCCCGAGCCTGAGTTGTACCAAGAGTAACCTAAGGCGACTCTGATCCAGTCTGCCTGGGTGTGTATTGGGAATACCCCCTAAGCTCAGTTGAAATCGATTCGAATCGCCGTCTCTCCCGGATAGTGAGAACTTGACCTTGCCTGGCATCGTAGATCTCACTAAACTAATTATGGTTCAAGTTTGATATTGATATTGATGAAAGCTGTACTAAAGTGGGTATGGTTATTAATGCTTGTTATAAATAAGTGATTGCTTAGTACAGGGCACACTTAGATGAAGGGTGTTGACACTCCTTAGCGTCAACTTTTACTGGCACTTTAAACCTGAAGGAGAACATGAAAACATACTAGTCTAGGGCTTTATCTGACAAATTCCACGAGTTTTGCATATTCTATATTTTCCAGGGGATTTTCTAGAAATGGATAAAAGAAGGATTTCAATGCATAATTATCACGAAATTGATCCACGTCGGAGCAACATCGCTAGAGGACTCAGGAAGGGTCTTGAAGACACCCAAAGCAGCGGGGCCCGCAGAGGAGATAAGGTGGGGCCGGCCGGCCCCACCAGGGGCCGCCCGGCGCCCCTAACTCCACCGATCACCGCCGCCTTCCGGAGTCTTCCTCCCTCGGTTGCGTGGAGTCCAATCGCAGCATCCCTACGTTGATTTGAGGTCGGTTTGATCCGACGGTGCACATGAGATGAAGACGCGGATCGCTGACGTGGCGGTTCCTTGCCCCCTACTCCACCTCGGCCTATATAATGACGCCCAAGGCTCCCCCAAGAGGCATTCTACACCCCAAGGCTTCATATTCTTCATTAGATTAGGGTTAGGGTCCCTCTAGTTGATCTAGTCTAGTTCATCTAGTTCTAGCTAGTTCATCTAGATGTAGCAATTAGGAGAGACTAGTTCTTCTAAATCTAGTCTTGTTTAGAGATTAGAGAGATTGAGTAGAGGAGTAGAGATTCCGGAGGAGCTCCGGCATGTCGGCGCTTCTTCGGGTCAGTATTCTTCCGGATTCACTTCCTCGCCCGGAGTCTGCGTTCGAGGTACTTTTGTATTTACTATTCGATTCAAGTAAGCAAATCGTTTTATATTCGTTCTTTAGTTCACATCTCATATTGAGGACTTTGATCTTGGTAATTGCTTGGTTGAAGTAGTATTTCGTAGTGTAGGCGTGGTGCCTAGGCTAGGTTTACTTGTGGATGTCCCCCCGATTAGCCAGGGATAGTGGTAGCTCGCGTAGGTGACTTTATAGCTGCGTTGAATCCTCGTAGTCCACTTCTCGTTGATAGGACAGACAGGTTGATAGGTGTCCGGTAGGTAGATTACTCTGTTTCTTCTCCTATTCAGGTCACTTGCCCGATAAGACGATATTATACAAAGTTTACCGGTAGTCGAACTAGAGTACATTAGCTATTTCCTTTTTCTTGATATGATCTATGCCTAATTGTAGGGTTAAGTCTATATACTTTGTCATTATCACAACTGTTCTCTGTGGATACGATATTTAAAACCTCCAGGTAAAATGTGACACTGGTATGATATCTGTGCGCTTGCGGATAATCCTACTTAAAACTTATTTAAATAGAGTGCAGTTAAAAATACCAACAAAGGGTAAAAATAAATTAAGCTGCTGCTAGTATGTTTAACTGGTGCATCTAATGTCACTTATGCTCTTTATGCGAAAAGTTGTCAAGCTAGCTCCACTTATATTTCAGCCTTGCATAATCCTTGGTATCTTTTATTTCTGGTTTATGACGGATAAGTCTAGCTGAGTACATCCTCATACTCAGGGTTTATTCCCTCTTGTTGCAGATGATATTCTTTATACAGGCTTCTGCAAGGTATGTCTTCACCCCGCTGGGGATGAGGACTAGATCATGGGCAAAGATCGTTTCCTTTATCTTATCATATGCTTTTGTGGGATGACTATGGATCTGGCATGTATCTGAACTAAGTGTGGTGTATTCGAATGGTTTCAAAACTATGTTGCTTTTTTACTATCAGAACCTGGTATTGTAATAATTAAGTACTTCTATGTGATGTCACTTGCGAACTATTGTGAACTCTAATGTAACGAATGGTGAATTATGTTAAATTGTGTTCGATCTTGGCTTTTATGTTTGTTGGTTTGAAATCCTTTGAGATTTGGACTACCGAGATTATATGGGCTCCAAAGTGTGAAATTAGTCACTTCGGTGAATGTTTTATACTTATGCTCTTATAATTTGGTCGGTTCTCATATACTGGCATCAGAGCAAGATTTGATGTAATTCACCATTTGTCTAATTGAAAATAAAATAATTTGTTTGCAAAAGGAAAATTTTGGGTAAAACTCTAGGTTTATCCTTAGGAGCTAAATCTAAAATTTAATTTGTTATCATGCCAGTGGTCATCCCTTATGCCCTATTAAGGATTATTAGGTGGCTTATGTAAGTACTAACTTGGGGGGTTTCTATTCTTGCACCGACGACCATGCCAAGGTGAGAAGTGTGATGACCGCAATACGCTGCCCTGTGGTCTAATGGTGGAGGCAGCCTTCATATATGAAATAGCCATATATGTTGTAGATTAAATTTTTGCAGCTACGCCCAAGGTAAGGGGAGTTGTGAGAGCATGACTGTCCAACCGGCGGTCTAGGGAAGTGCTAGATTGTCATATTGGATTAATTGTATGTCAAAATCATACAATTATGAAGGTATTTAATTGTGGGTAAACTGTCGGGTAGTTGTGATACCGAAGCAAATGTGCTGGGACGCATTTGTGGAAAGTATTTAGCTTTTACTGCTTTCCAAGGATTTTGTTGTTTATGCAATTTTTATATTGGGAACTGTTGGGCTGAAATGAATTCTTTCAAGCAGGTACACTAACAAAGCACAAACGCAGGACCGACTAGTTACGTATATTGAGAGAACGTATGTATGCAAAATAAATTTATTCTAGGTTGTGAGGATGTTGGAACATTTCATGCATCGTGATTAATTACCTTGCTTACTCACTAAATTTTTCCCTCCCTTAAAGAAATCATTCTGTTATATAAGGTTTCTTATCCTTGTAATTAAATATTGTTCCACAGATGGCCTCTTCTTCGTCAGCTCCTTGCCCGAGTGGTCACTTTTTGGAGCACTTTGGCACTCCCACCTTGCTGTGGAGGTGTTGCACCTAGCAGGGTATCCAAAGCCACCTCGCTACTTCTAGTCAGAAATAGAGGGGCAAGGCTATTCTGTGTCACTGCACATCAAGGAGAAGCCAACTTTTCCTCAGATTCAGCCTATCAGTATCTCAATGAGTGGTGAAACACTGTGGGAGGCAGTCCAAGCAGTAGCTTTCCACATGCTCAAGAGGATCCGGTCGGATCACCCTGACTGGAGCGTAGTGGGACCTATTGGGAACTTTCCTGTGGAGTGCCCAACTTCCTGGACTGACTGGGAGCAGGATCCCATTCAGGCTCTGGTTCGCAATGAGGATGAGCGCGTGCCGGTAGCACTTGCGATGCAATGAGTGCTATGTTTGCTGTCATGAAGCTCTCAGCAGATCAGCGGCATGGCCTGCAGGGTCGTGTGAATGCAGCATATGAGGAGATTATAAGGCTTCGCACAGTAGGAAGGGAAAGGAGCACACAGCTGACCACTGCTTTTCGTGCTAGACTGGAGGCACAGGCTGAGGCTCGTCAGGTTTGCATCCACCGGCACCAGGTGGTGCAGGAGCGTGACGTAGCTATCCATGAGTGTGACACAGCTATTCACGAGCGTGACGCAGCTACCGTGAGCGTGATGCAGCCGCTCAGGAGCGAGATGCAGACTTGGTGCGTA
This sequence comes from Chrysopogon serrulatus, assembly GCA_015844335.1. Taxonomy (NCBI): domain Eukaryota; kingdom Viridiplantae; phylum Streptophyta; class Magnoliopsida; order Poales; family Poaceae; genus Chrysopogon; species Chrysopogon serrulatus. Next base: position 170,403 of record JADLZL010002213.1, read on the forward strand.
TCATGGGAACTGTCAACCACCGTGAGCGTCGCTTTCTGAATGGGATTGCAGACCTCCGTCGCCAAAATGATGCTTTGGAGGGGTACAACAATGCTCTTCTTGAGGAGATCCATAGGAGGCAGAATGAGATGCATCCTCTCCTTCCTCCTGAGCCACAGCGAGCCTGAGCAGCAGGTTCAGCTAGATGCAGCACCACCTGAGGCAGATGATGACTCGGGTCTCGACTCTGAGGATGATGCTTAGGCTAGCTTGTAGTCCTAACTAGCCCCTTAGGGATGCTTTTGTTGGATGAATGTAATTTGCACGATATATCCTTTCTGAACATCCATGATGCAATAGTAATTAGGTCGTGACTCTATTCGGACCTTGCTCTTGTTGACGTTGATGACTTGTTGGGACAAGTGTTTCGCTCTCGTTGTGAGCTTAATATATCTACCGTACTTGTGTTAAATTGATGCATGACTCGCTATCATTGTGCTATTATGTTGTTGGTGTTATGGAATGGAAATGAATTATTGTGCCCTGTTTTATTGTATGAATGTATTTCTCTCCAATGAATACAGTTTGGCATAATTTAATCATTGTCTATATTTTATCCAAACATCAACACTGATGCTCATTTGGATATGTGATGCAGATGTCGCGCTATAACACCCGTGCGGGTAGCGCTGGAGGGGGTGCTGGTGCCGATCCACCACCACCGCCACCACCTCCTACTCCAGCTGAGCTAATGGCTATGTTGGCTAAAGGACAGCGGGCTTTGGCTGAAGCTGTTCGAGAATTAGCCAACCTTGATGGACGTCGTGGGCGTCGGGACCACGATCAGGAGCAGTACAGTGATTTCAAGGATTTCTTGGGCACTAACCCACCTATTTTCAAGGAAGCTTCAGAGCCACTGGAAGCTGATGAGTGGCTGAATAGAAAGGAGCAGAAGTTCCATATGCTGAATGTGCCTGAGAACATGAAAGCTGAGTATGCTTCTCACCAGCTGCAGGGACCTGCGGGGATTTGGTGGACTCATCATCGTACCACCTACCCTGCTAATGTTCCTATCACTTGGGAGCATTTCTAAGCTAACTTTCATGGGCGCTATATTCCTTCTGGTCTTATGGCAATCAAACATACTGAGTTCATGAAGTTAACTCAAGGCAACAAGAGTGTGACTGGGTATTTGCAAGATTTCAATAATTTATCCTGGTATGCACCTGAATTTGTTGATACTGAAGCCAAAAAGATTGCTAGTTTCAAACGGGGTCTAGGTCCTAAGTTGATGAAGACCATGAGTACCAGCAAGTGCACCACTTTCAATGAATTTGTCAGTGATACTCTTACTCAAGAAAATAGCAATGCTATGTATACTGCTTCTAAGAGCTGTAAGAGAGCTTTTGATGCTGGGTCATCTCAATCCAAGGCTCCTGTGGTTACTAGGGCTCCTTATCGCCCTCCCACTGCACCTCCTCGCTATCGTCCACCTCCAAAGAAGAATCAGAACAAGACTGGTTATCGCAAGGCTTTTACTGTTGCTCTGCCTAAGGGCTCTTCTGGTCAGTCTCGCTCTAATGTTCCACCAAGCAATATGCCATGCTGGAATTGTGGCAAGCCAAGGCATTGGTCCAAGAACTGTCCTTATCCCAAGGGTCAGGGAAATCAGAATGCCCCTCGTCAAGTTCATGTGCACTATACTGCTGTTGAGGAGATTCCGGCTGGTGAGACAGTCACAGCTGGTAAGTTCTTAGTCAATCATCATTCTGCTATTGTGCTCTTTGATTCTAGTGCTTCTTATTCATTCATGAGTCCTATCTTTGCATCTGAGCACAACATAGAGATAATTAACCTGGAAGAGGGTAAGTTCAATATAAGTGCAGCGGGCAATCCCGTGGCTACTAACCAGATAGTAAGAGGTGTGCGTCTTGACATTGGTGGGTGAGTATATAGTGAAACCTTCATCATCCTACCTAACCTAAAGATAGATGTGATACTAGAGATGAAGTGGATGAGTAACAATGGTGTCCTTATTGATACATCCACTAGAGTGGTTATGTTACGAGATCCAGGCATAAGAGAAGGTTTTCTAGTGCCTCTTCCTGAGTTTGTGGATTCAAGTCCGATGGCAAATTCTATTTTCAGTGACAGTATTGCTGCCATACCAGTGGTATGTGAGTTTCCAGATATCTTCCCGGAAGAGTTGCCTGGGCTACCACCTGTGTGGGATGTCGAGTTTAAGATAGATTTAATCCCAGGTGCCGCACCCATATCTAGAAGGCCTTATCATATGCCTCCTAATGAGTTGGCTATAATGAAGGAAGAACATAAGAAGCTAATGACAAAGGCTTGATCCATCCTAGTTCTTCTCCATGGGGCTGTCCGGCTATCTTTGTTAAGAAGAAAGATCAATCCTTGCGTATGTGCGTAGATTATTGGCCTCTAAATGAAGTTACCATCAAAAATAAATATCCTTTGCCTCGGATTGATATCTTATTTGACCAACTCTCTCGAGCCAAAGTGTTAATTTCCAAGATTGATTTACGTTCGGGGTATCATCAGATATGGGTTATATGAGTATCTTGTCATGTCTTTTGGTCTGACGAATGCTCCTGCCCATTTCATGTACCTGATGAATTCGGTATTCATGCCGGAATTGGATACGTTCGTTGTGGTGTTCATTGATGATATCCTAGTTTATTCTGAAAATAAGGAAGACCATGCTAAACATTTGAGGGTGGTGTTGTCCAGATTGCAAGAACATCAACTTTATGCTAAGTTCAGCAAGTGCGAGTTCTGGTTGAAGGAAGTTCCTTTCCTTGGCCATATTCTCTCCAAAAATGGGGTTTCTGTAGATCCTTCAAAAGTGCAACAAGTCTTAGATTGGGAGCCTCCAACCTCAGTCTCTGAAGTTCGTAGTTTCCTTGGTCTTGCTGGGTATTATCGCAGGTTTATTCCTGACTTCTCTAAGATAGCAAAGCCTATGACCAAGCTGCTTCAGAAAGGTGAAGAGTTTGTATGGACCTCGGAATACGAGTCCACGTTTCACACTTTGTGAACTTTGTTGACTTCTGCTCCTGTCCTAGCTCAACCGGATATTGAGAAGCCCTTTGATGTTTATTGCGATGCTTCGGGCACTGGTCCTGGTTGTGTGCTTATGCAGGAAGGGCGAGTTATTGCTTATGCTTCTCGTCAGCTGCAAAAACACGAAATTCACTATCCCACGCATGATCTAGAGTTGGTGGCAGTAGTACATGCTTTGAAGATATGGAGACATTATCTGCTGGGTAATGTGTGTCACATTTATACTGATCACAAAAGCCTGAAGTATATCTTTACTCAACCTGAGTTGAATATGCGGCAACGAAGGTGGCTTGAGTTGATCAAGGACTACAATTTGCAAGTGCACTACCACCCTGGAAAGGCAAATGTAGTTGCTGATGCGTTGAGTAGAAAGTCTCATTCTAGTTCTGCTATCCAAGGGGACTATCACCTAGCACATCTTATGCATCCAGTGGTACTCCACAACATCACTTTGAGCTCTACTCTTACAGATAAGATTATTGAGGCTCAAAAGACTGATGTGGGCAGCTTTCGTATCAAAAAGAAAATGAAGGTGAAACCAGCCACGCGCTTTCGTGTGGATGAAAGAGGCGTCTTATGGTTTGATGATCGTTTGGTGGTACCCAAAGATAGAGAACTTAGGCAGCAGATCTTGACTGAAGCTCATTCTTCTAATTTTTCCATCCATCCAGGTAGTAGCAAGATGTATGAAGACTTGAAACCTAGATTTTGGTGGACCAAGATGAAGCTAGAAATTGCTGACTTTGTTGCTCGTTGTGATACCTATTGTCGGGTTAAGGCCGTCCATCTTAAGCCTGCCGGTCCACTCCAACCTCTCTCTGCCCCTCGGCTAGAAGTGGGAAGAAATCAGCATGGACTTTATCACCGGTTTGCCCATGACGCAAAAGGGTCATGATTCTATTTGGGTGATCGTGGATCGTTTGACCAAGACTGCCCATTTTATTCCTGTGAGTGTTACTATCCGACCCCACCAATGAGTAGAGTTGTATATGGCCCAGATTTATCGGCTCCATGGTGTACCTAAAACCATTATATCTGATCAAGGGCCACAGTTTGTTGCATGTTTCTGGGAGCATATGCACAAAGCATTGGGCACCCACTTGCTTCACAGTTTAGCTTATCACCCTCAAACCTCTGGTCAGACAGAAAGAGTCAATCAAATTCTAGAAGACCTGCTACGGTCTTGTGTTCTCTCGGCAGGAGGATCTTGGGAGAGCTGGTTACATTTGGCTGAGTTTTCGTATAACAATAGTTACCAAGAAAGTATCCAAATGGCCCCTTTTGAAGCTTTGTATGGGAGAAGATGCCGAACACCTTCATATTGGGTGGAACCAGGAGAACGATGGTATTATGGCATTGAGCTTATCCGAGATGCCGAAGAGAAGGTTAGTGTGATCCAGCAACACATCAAGGCTGCTCAGTCTCGACAAAAGAGTTACGAAGATAAGCGAAGGCGCCCTATTGAGTTCGAAGTTGGTGACTATGTGTATCTCAAGGTGTCTCCCATGAAAGGTGTGCAACGTTTTGGAGTAAAAAGGAAGTTGGCCCCGAGGTATGTGGGTCCCTACCAAATCCTAGAGAAAAGGGGAAGAGTAGCCTATAAAATCTAGTTACCACCAGAGATAAGTGCTATCTTTGATGTTTTCCATGTTTCCCAACTCAAGAAATGCCTTCGAGTACCTGAAGAAAGAATGGAAACCCAAGATGTAGAGTTGAAATCAGATCTAACATATGAAGCACGACCGGTGAAAGTTCTTGATACCAAAGAGAGAATTACACATAATCAAGTGATCCGTTTTCATAAGGTCACTTGGAACAATGAGAGCGATTGGGATGCTACTTGGGAAAGATAAGATTATCTAAGAGAGGTGTATCCTGCATTTGCCGAACAATGGTACGTTCACCTAATCTCGGGACGAGATTCCTTTAAGGGGGGAGGGCTGTAACACCCTAGGTGTTGGCTCACTAAATCACTTGCATTAACTGGACATAAGCGTAGTCATCATTTCATATATGCATATGCATGACAAGTTATTATGCATTTTCCATGTTTGAAGCCATGTAATTATCATTTCATGCTTACTATGCTTGGTTGATGTTATGTCATGACTTGCCAAGTTGTCAAATGTGCTCTACAAACTCAATGATGCTTAGGACACTTAATGGAACAATGTTCATGTTGATCAATTTGATTAATTATGCCCCTAACCACTAGTTTGACTTGGCATGTTTCCTAGAGCTGTTTGCTTTGACTATTTCAAATCTGCAAGCTAGAGGCTTTGCATGTCTGTGAGTCCTAAATAAAAGTTGTAGAGAATTTAATAGGGAACAAACTTTGTTTAAGGCTCATGTCATGAAAATGTGCACAAGGTGCTCAAAATTGCATGTTTCTGTTGAATTCAGTGCTGAATCGAGCCTCTGAAAAATGGCTAAGTCTGAAACTGCATTTCAGTTTCGTTTTAGGGTACTTTAGCACTTTGTAGTTTCCAAACCAAGCCGAACCAGTGGATAAACCTTAAAGCAAAGTTGTAGATGGGATATAGGGCTACAATTTATAGTAAGGAAGTTTCTGCTGATAGTGCTTTGTTTAGTGGCTAATTACACTTTGGAAATGGGCGGTTTTTCGGCCGATCGACGACTGAATCGGCGCCCTCCGGTTTGAATCGGCCGGCTCGGTGGCCGACCGCGGCAGGCCGTGCGCGCCATCTCGGCGGCCGTACGCCGGCCGCGAGGCCCACGGGGCTAGGCCAACGTCGTCACCACATCACCACGCCCCCGCCCCGGCCCTCACTCGCTCCCATTTGCACCCTCTCCCTCCCTCTCTTTCGCCTCGGGCGGAGAAGAAGGGCGACACCGACGCCGCCGTGACTTCACCGGCGTGCCACCGCACAACCACCGCGCCATTAGCCACCAAACTTCTCCACGAGCTCCGCCACAATAAGCGCCATCCCCAGACACCATTAGCGTCACCGTTGGTCCACTGGTGAGGCCACATTTTGAACTCCGCCACCGTCCGCCATGGCCGGAGCACCGCCGAGCTTCGAGCTCGCTACGGCCAGCACTACTCTGACCACCTCCCTCTGTCCTAGCTTGAGCACCAGAGTGGCCTTGAGCCGTAGGTCGTGTCTAGCGTGTTGGTTAGGCTGATTAGGTCATGGTGCGGTCGGAACGGAGCACGCCGCTGTCGTGCTCTCGCCACCGCCGTGCCATGCTCGCGGGCAGGCTTCTCTGGAGCTCACCGCCGGCCAAATCCCCAAACCCTAGCTTGCTTAGGACCTTCAGGACCTGTGTCCACGCTCGATTTTGGGTGTCACCACCGGCAATGGCCAGTCTTAGATCGCTAGCCGGCCGTCGCGCCGCCGGTGTGCCTCACCGTGGTAGGTAGAGGCCGTGATAGCTTGAGTTTCTTAGCTCGTCGGGTGCGTCTGGTCGAGGGCATCATGCCGGTGTGGATCTCACTGTCGGCGACCTCACCGTCGTCGAGCAGGGGGCGGTCAAAATCATGGCTCCGCCGTCCCCTGTTTGGTCTGGCTGACGGGTGGGCCCGTTGACCCGTGGGCCCTGTCTGTCAGCCGCTTAGGGTTAGGGTTTGATTTTTATCATTTTCCAGAAGATGCTAGTATATTGTTTAATTTATAACTTGAGCAAATGAAGTCCAAGTTGAGTGATTCCAATTTTGTTGAGTTCCTCTGTATGTCTAGTTTTTAATAAAAATATGAAACATGGCATGTTCTACAGTAGATTTTGCTTGGTGTATTTATCTTGTTCTATGTCTTGGAAATTAGTTAATTGCATAACTAATTAATGGATGATGCTAAAAATGTGAAACAAGTGGGGTTAGCTTTGTTTTGACCTGCTCTGTCTAGGAAAAATATTGGTTGGCATGTACCCCTGTTTTACATGGCAGTTGCTGAATAAGTTGATTTTTATGCCTTGTTGGGTGATATATTTACCATGTTTTCTATATGCATGTTTATGAGGTGAAATTTGGAACATGGTATATTGGTGCTATGATGATGCTAAGAAAAATTGTAAATCTGTTGTTTGATACTTTTCAAATGGATTTGTGAATTGTCCATCTTTAAGCTTGTGTAACTGGTTCTTTCGGTACAAGTAGTTATACTTAGAATTTTAAGATGAATTTTGAACTGGGATCTATGTGAGCCATGAGTAGTCCACTGTAATTTTTATAAATTTTTCTGGGTAGTTTTACTATGTGCTCATTTGTGCCCTTAAATAATAAAATAAATTGAAAAGGGTGTTTTAATTGTTGTTCTAGAGTGGCTTGTTAAGTTTTCTGTTAATCATTAGTCATGTTTTAACTTTTGGTCAGGTTGGGTGAGCTTGAATTGTAAGTTTGAACATGAGTAAATAATTAATTCTCCAATTTAAGCCTTTTCTAGACAGCTAGTGGTACCTTTGGTTTTGCATAAGCTAGATGGTGTTTTCTGGCTTTGTGTTCAATAGCAAAGTGGTAGATAATTTCATTATCTAGTTGCTGTTAAAATTTGAGAGCATTTGGTGGAGTAATTTAGGAGTTATGGTGTTATCTTGTGAGGTTCCAGAAAAGAGGTCTTCTCTAGAATTTCTGGGCAGATCTGAGAAATCTGTCTGTTTGACCTTCTTAAATTGTGAATCTGTTTCTGATGTCTAAATAAGAGTTGTAGACAATTTCATGAGCTTTCCAGAATGTCCTCATACATGTCATTTGGATTTATAGAACTCCAGTTATAGTTGCCTCTTTCAGCTGTTGAGTGTAGGTCAGAAGTTCTGAAATGTGCTTTGCTTTAATTACTTGCCCTTGTGTGTGATGTACATCTTGTAGATGCTTTGCTAATTACTACAAGTGATTAGGTGCAGGTTGTATGTCCTTAACTGATGATGAAAAGTTATACCTTGACTTGCTTGGTGAGTGTTTAATCTTGTTAGAGAAGAGATATGCACTTAGTAAATTAAAGTGATTTGAATAGAGCTCATCACCCTAGCTGGAGGGTTTAGTGTTGTTGCTCTTATTCACTCTCTTACATGATCATCTTGTGCATTCATTATTCTCATTTATGCATTGCATTCAATAGGTTTGCCGAAGGGGGTAATGCTCTTGGAGTTCGGGGACCTGCAGCAGGAGGAGGACCAGCAGTCCTAGGAGGAGCAGCAGGGGCAGCACATCGGAGAGCTGCCCGAAGGAGAGTTGCTTGAGTGCCCAAGTCACGAGCCTACGACCTTTGTGAAAGGCAAGCCCCGGAGCATATTAAGTTTCCCACATTTTATAAAATGCACTTGAGTAATTTGTGTTGTTTATTGCATTAAGTTAGGAGTTGATTGAAGATGTTGTTGCATTTATCCTATCCTTGTCCAGTATATATATTATATCATGAATCCTATGTTTTAAGTTAGGCGCGATGCAAATGCTTAGCCATGCTTAGACCGGTAGAAGTCGGGTGATATCCTGTCATCTACGAGTTATAGGTGGTTACTCTTTGATCACTGTCGGCTTTATGTGTTATCATGGAAATGAACCATGTGTTAATTAAAAGAAGACCGGGCAGGAGCAGTGGACCCTGTCCGAGTCGGTTAAGGACTGGAGTCGTTGTTTCACTCTTGGTCATGTTGAACGTAGCCTAACACATAGTTGGCCCGGCCCTGTGTGCCAAGTGGCCACGAAGCTCGGTAGCTCAACTCAAGACGGGAACGCGGGCGGCGGTTGGGCAATTCACGGGATGGCGGCATACTAGACCAAGGGCAAGCATGTCTAACTGTCCTGGAGTCGTCCTTGGGTTCGCATGACTTGAACATCCTGGCTATCCGACTTTTCGGTTTTGCCGACGTGATAACCGGGCCCGAGCCTGAGTTGTACCAAGAGTAACCTAAGGCGACTCGATCCGGGCCCCGCTGGGTGTGTGTTGGGAATACCCCCCCGAGCTCGCTTAAAATCGATTCGAATCGCCGTCTCTCCCTGATAGTGAGAACTTGACCTTGCCTGGCCTCGTAGATCTCACTAAACTAATTATGGTTCAAGTTTGGTATTGATATTGATGAAAGTTGTACTAAAGTGGATATGGTTATTAATGCTTGTTATAAATAAGTGATTGCTTAGTACAGGGGGCACACTTAGATGAAGGGTAAAAATAAATTAAGCTGCCTGCTAGTATGTTTAACTAGTGCATCTAATGTCACTTATGCTCTTTATGCGAAAAGTTGTCAAGCTAGCTCCACTTATATTTCAGCCTTGCATAATCCTTGGTGTCTTTTATTTCTAGTTTATGACGGGTAAGTCTAGCTGAGTACATCCTCGTACTCAGGGTTTATTCCCTCTTGTTGCAGATAAAATTCTTTTATACAAGCTTCGCAAGGTATGTCTTCACTACTGGGGATGAGGACTAGATCATGGGCAAAGATTGTTTCCTTTATCTTATCATATGCTTTTTTGTGGGATGACTATGGATCCGGCATGTATCCGAACTAAGTGTGGTGTATTCGAATGGTTTCAAAACTATGTTGCTTTTACTATCGCAAACCGGTATTGTAATAACTAAGTACTTCTATGTGACGTCACTTGCGAACTATTGTGAACTTTGATGTAACGAATGGTGAATTATGTTAAATTGTGTTCGATCTTGGCTTGTATGTTTGTTGATTTGAAATCCTTCGAGATTTCCGGACTACCGGGATTATATGGGCTCAAGTGTGAAATTAGTCACTTCGGTGAATGTTTTATACTTGTGCTCTTATAATTTGGTCGGTTCTGTTACACTGGACCCAATCCTGCTTTGGGATACAATGCCCCTACTCTGGCAGCTTTCATGAAAATGGCTGCAGCTTTGGGTACAGCACCTTCAAGAGGAGAAAACAAGAGGAAGGCTCTTACTGGATCAAGTAAGGACGTCATTGTAACCAGGAAGCCAAGGTCCAAGAAAGCCAAACTGCTTCCTATGGTGTAATTTTCTTCAACTCTTATTCGGCAACAATCTTGTGCTCATTCCTTTTGTTTGCGGCCACAGGTTAAACCTTCGAGGCCAGCCAATGTCTCAACAACTGTGAAAATTTCTCCTCAGACCTCTGCTGAAGGTGTAGAAACTCATGAAGCCATTGATCATATTGGTAGCAATCCTTTTAGTTGATTATTTCTTTTCTTGTATCAGATTCACCTCTAGCGCTTACATTCATCATTCTGCATTCTTAGAAACAAACCAGCTTTTGGACAAGATGGCAGAAGAACCTTCCCCTCATCATGCTTCAAGCTCATCATCTCTAGGCATTCAGTCAAGCCCTCAACCAAGCCAGGACAAAGCTCAATCTGATGAAGATCCCGCACAAAAGGTAATACCTTGTCTTGATCATTCTCCAGTAAACTTATCTAGTCGGCTAACAATTTCATCCTTTAAGGATGACATCAAGCCGACTGCCAGCTACTCCTTCACTGTTGATGAATATATCAGTGAGAAAGGTGAAGAGGCTTCTTCACAGCAGAAACTATCAGCAAAAAATCAAGCTCGGCTGAGGGACATAGCTCTTTTGCTGAATAAAGACATCAACATTCTAGTCCAAGATGCAGATCAGATAAGAGATCTTGTCGGGCTTATTGATCAAGAAATTCCACCTGCTCTCAAAGCCATTTTGGAATCTGCAGCTCATTTTGATGACCATTTTGCTATGGTTAGGAGAGCAAGCAGGAATATAACTTTCAGAGCCACTTTGCGTAACAACAGTGCAGTGCTGAAGAAGAAAAAAAGCCAAAGAGCTGCATTCCCGCATTCAAAGCGCTAAGAATTCTCTCGGCAATCTTTGGGACTGAACTGGAAGCCATGGAGGATGAGAAAGCTAGGCTGGAAGCTCAATTGGCACAGTTGAATGCTAGAATCCAGTCTCACAAGGAGAAAATTGCTGGTCTGCCAAGCTCTATAGAAGCAGCCAAGACAGAGATAGCCGCCATCATTAAAGAGGACCAGCAGCTCAAGACAAGGCTCTCCAATATCCATGGTTCTGAAGATGATGACAAGAAAGTGCTGAGTGATGTCAACCGAATCAGGGCTGAAACTATAGATGCAATCAAAAACTTTCTAAGCGAGTAGAACATTGACTTGTAATACATTTAAGTGTTATATATTGTATTTTTGAATGATTGGATTCCTTTTGCTCTTTGGGTAAACTTTGTCCCTTTTCACCTCCATACTTGACTAAAAAATATAGCCGAATGCCATCGACTTCCCGATTAAGAATATAACCGAATCCTTCTTAAAACAGCGATTTTTGATCTAGCCGAATCCAGCCCAGTCCGGTGACGGCCCAAGAGGAAAAACCCTTTCACGTCACTTGGTATCCCCGGCCTCTACTTCGAGATATACGCCACGATCTTCTCATTCGGCCTATAAATAAGGCTCTCTTCCAGCCTTCACTGATAATTCTAGCCAAACACTTTCATCGCCGCCTCTTCACCTCTCTGCTCAAGCCGATTCAGAAACCTAGCTTTCCTTGGGCAGCAATGGCGAATGTTGATGACCGCGGTAAGCGCCCTGCTGAGGAGGAAGCAGAAGGAAGCTGAGCACCGCGTCGCCAACGCCATGGGTGAGAATCGATCTCTTGCCCCCTTGCGGTTCTATCTCCTGTTCATCTTTTCCAATCTTGATTCTCTTTTCATTCACTAGTGTGAGGGTTATCACCGGCTAGAGTCATCTTCTTCCTCCGATGACGGTGACTCAATCGGGCACTTCTGACCATCCTGTGTATGTCTCCGGTTCCTCCAGCTCTTCAAGCTTCTCTGGGTCTGAAGACTCATACGACCCCAATCCTTGGAGTCCGGCGGAGTCAGAGGGAGAAGACCCTCTGTATGTCCATGAGGAGGTGCCCGCTTTCCGCAAGGAGAGGGTTGATGCCCGGAGGGAGCTGGGCGATGTCTCCAAGCAATTCGGCATTGAACAAGCTAAATGGGAGGATCAGCGGAAGCAGCTCTGCGACGCCATCACTGGTTTGATAATCTTGCTTAGATTCCCCTTTTGCTTCCTCTACCTATCTGACTCATCTTCCTTTTGTTCAGCACTTTCCACAGAGAATGACTACCTGAAGCCAGCGGCGAACAGGGTTGCCGATGAGGTGAACGCCCAGGGGGAGACCGCCGAAGCGCGCCTTGATGATGCGGACGGCCGTATCGATCAAGTCACCATCCATGGTGTGCACCACGGTGTCTCTCTAGGATTGGCGGCGATGTCCTCCTGGACTGGTGAAGACTACTCCGTCCAACCAGTCGGCTTCTCCGGTGAGCCTCCAGAAGAGATCGAGGACATCAACGAGCGTCTGGAGTACTATGAGGATCACGCTGCCGCTCTTGCCCAGTCCACTGATGCTCAATCTGTCCTCAACAAGTTGTTTGAGGAGTAGCTTGTATTAGGATGGACTGAATGTCAATAATATACTTTCTGATACATGCTTGTTCGTGACTTCTGTTTTGAATGCCGAATGATATCTTTCAGTATTTTCCGAATGAGGTAACTTCGAAGGATGTTTTCCGAACGCGTGACGTCACCTTAACCATTTAGATCTTGATTTTGCGTCGCAACCGATATCATATGTCGCCCAATACTCTCATTCAATGCGCTTCACCTTTCTCTTCTCCCGATAAACCTACCAGACAAAATGCTGAGGCCATTTCTCTCTGTAATCCAATCGGTTATATTTATATTTTTTGCTCTAAAGGCGACACATACCGTGTCGCCTATTCTCCAATCTTTTGGAGTATTTTTAGCTAAAGGCGATGTTCCTTCATCGGCTATCTATGCTGGATATCTAATTCCCTTTCATGTGCCAACCTTGACGCTGGGATAATATTTCTTAAGAAATCTCCCATTAATGGCTCTGGTAAACTCTTCTCCTAGCAAAGTCTTTAAGATATATGCGTTGCCAGGTACACATCTCACTATCTGAAAAGGTCCCTCCCAATTTGGAGACCATTTGCCGAATGCCTTGTCTTTTGTTCCAATCGGCAATAAAGCTTTCCAAACCAGGTCTCCTTCTGCGAATTGCTTCACTCTAACCTTTTTGTTATAATATTTAGCAACGCGCATCTAGTTTTTCTCAATGTTTTCCAATGCCTTGAGACGAATTAGATGTAAATCTTCCAATTCATCCATCATTAGATTTTTATAATCTCCCTTCTCCAAATCTTTTTTGCAATATAACTCGTCTTAAACCCGATTTGCAACTCCCATGGCAACACAGCATGATGTCCGTAAACCAACTCATAGGGAGACGTTTGGGTAGACCCATGGCAAGCCATTCGGTAAGCCCACAAAGCTTCATTAAGAACCAAATACCATTTTCTTGGTTTCTCATCAATCTTTTTCTGGATGATCTTAATCATAATCTTGTTTGATGCTTCTGCTTGGCCATTGGCTTGTGCATAATAAGGAGAAGAATTATACAACTTGATCTCCATGTCTTCGGCAAAATCACAAAACTCCGAGGAAGTAAATGAGTCCCTTGATCAGTCGTTATAGTTTGAGGAATTCCAAACCTGTAAATTATATGCTCTTTAACAAAACTGATCATATTTTCCGACGTAACCTTCTTCAAAGGGATAGCTTCAACCCACTTGGTAAAATAATCTGTGGCCAAAAGTACAAATTTATGCCCCTTGCTGGATGGAGGATTAATTTGACCAATTAGATCTATACCCCATCCCCTGAATGGCCAAGGCTTGATTATTGGGTTCATAGCAAATGCTGGAGCCCTTTGAATATTGCCGAACCTCTGACTATCTTGGCACCCTTTATAATATTCAAAATAGTCCTCTAGCATGGTTGGCCAAAAATTACCAGTCCTCCTAATTATCCACTTCATTCGGTAAGCTGATTAATGTGCACCACATAATCCTTCGTGTACTTCATACATGATCTTTCTGGCCTCTGCTTGATTCAAGCATTTAACCAATACCCCATCTATGGATTTGTAGTATAATTGATCATCAAGAAGTATGAATTTGAGGGCCTTGTACCTGAGTTTTTGGGAAACTTTTGTGATGGATTCTTTAGATAATCGGCAACTTTGTTCCTCCAATCATCAACCACTTGATCAATATCGAAAACATTCTCATCTATAGCAAGAACTTCTTGATTCTCACGGTATCCAGATGCAGCTTGAGCTAACTTATTTGCTTCTTCGTTGTGCTCTCTAGGGATATGATGCAAGGTTATTACCTGAAAATTTTTCAAAAGATTTCGGCACACTTCATAATATTCCCTTAATATGTCATTCTTGCATTCATACTGGCCAGTTAGCTGGTTAATCACCAACTCAGAGTCTCCAAAGATTTCGACAGCAACAGCCTTTATCTCTATAAGAAGCTGAAGCCCTCTAAGCAATGCCTCATACTCCGTTTGATTATTAGTAACATAAGATTCAATGGGAATGGCATATTCAAAAGTTACCCCTCGTGGAGAGATCAAGAAAATACCAGCACCACCGCCTTTGTTACAGGATGAACCATCGAAGAATAAAGCCCAAGGTGCAATGCTTATCATCTCAACAGAAAGATCATGATATTGGGTAATAAAATCAGCAATAATTTGACCTTTTACCGCTTTTGCCGATTCATACTTCAAATCAAATTCCGACAAAGCTAAAATCCACTTGCCGATTCCTCCATTCAAAATTGGCATTGACAACATGTGTTTTATTACATCAAATTTAGAAACCACCATGCATTCAGCATTCAACAAGTAGTGCTGAAATTTGGTACATGAATAATATACACATAAGCAAAGTTTCTCTGTAGCCGAATACCTTGTTTCTGGATCTAACAACTTTCGGCTAAGATAAGCTATCACTCTCTCTTTTCCTTCAAACTCTTGCATGAGGGCCGATCCTATTGTTAGGCTATCGGTCGCCACATACAACTTAAAAGGCTTGTCAAGTTGTGGAGGTACCAACACAGGTGGCGCCTTCATGTACTCCTTGATTTCATCAAAAGCCTTCTGTTGTATGTCACCCCATACAAATTCTCGATCTTTCTTGAGCTTCAATAATGGAGAAAAAGGCAAGATTCTTTCTGATAAATTGGATATAAACCTTCTTACAAAATTAATCTTACCAAGCAGTGATTGTAATTCTATGAGATTGGTTGGAGGGACAACTTTATCTATTGCTTCCATGCTCTTCTTCCCAACTTCAATCCCTCCTTTATGGACTAGAAATCCTAAAAATTCACCAGCCGAGACTCCGAAAGCACATTTGTTTGGATTCATTTTCAAACCATGTTTTCTAGTGCACTCCAGGGTCTTTCTTAAATCGGCTAAATGCCCTTCATGGTTTCTAGACTTGATCACCATGTCATCGATATAGATTTCCACAATCTTGCCGATTAACTCATGGAAAATATAATTCATAGCTCTCTGATAAGTTGCACTAGCATTTTTTAATCCAAATGTCATAACAATCTACTCAAACAAACCAATATGACTAGGGCATCTGAAAACTGTTTTTGAAATATCCTCTATTGCCATAAAAATTTGGTTATAACCAGCATTCCTATCCATAAAGCTGATGACCTCATAACCACCTTTGCATCTACCATAAATCAAGAATCGGCATCGATATATCTGTCCATTGGTGTGGCTTTATTAAGATCTCTGAAGTCTATGTAAATCCTCATTTTTTCATTCTTCTTGTATACTAGGACTATGCTTGAAATCCACTCTGCATACCTACATGGCCGAATGAAATTTGCTTCTAACAATCTTTCAATTTCCTTTTTCACATCGGCCAATACCTCCTCTTCATAAATTTTCCGTGGAGGTTGTTTGTAAGGACGGTATCTGGATTTAATGGGCAATCGATGCTTAACAATAGAACGATCCAATCCGGACATCTCCGTATAGTCCTAAGCAAAACAATCTTTAAACTCCTTTAGAAGATCTATCAACTTTAATCTATACTCTTGATCTAAACCCACACTGATATACATCAGCCTTGGTTTGGCGCCATCACCAACATCTATCTCTTCCAACTTGTCGGCCGACATAAAACCACGCCCCAACTTTCCTTTGTTGCCATCGATTGGATTACCCATCAAAAATTACTGTGAGAGCCGACTGCTTGGATCGGCTGTTGATCCCTGTCGAAGATATTTCTGAGGACCTTCTCCCCATACTCGCCGGAGAAACAATCAACACCATCATACTCCCAATAGGCAGGCTCTGTAACAGCAACACTTATGGAATCATCAGCATGGACAATCTCAACATCATCTCCAACCCACTGAATAAGAATCTGGTGCATTGTCAAAGGAATGGAGCAATTAGCATGGATCCAATCTCTCCCTAAAAGCAGACTGTATGCCCGTTGCCATCAATGACAAAGGATGTAGTAATTAAAGTTTTTGACCCGATCATCAACTCAACATGCATAGCTCCTCGGGTATCAGAAGGATTGCCAGCAAAGTCTCTGAGAACCATGTCGGTTTTTAACAAGTCTTCACTTGTCATCCTAAGCTTTCTGAAAGTAGTGTATGGCATAATATTGATAGAAGCTCCTCCGTCAACAAACATTTTGGTTAGAGGCTTGCCATTGACATATCCCTTCAGATAAAGTGGCTTCAAGTGACAATACTTGACTGGTTTATCAAAAACTGCCTGTTGTGTCAAGACAAGCTGAGCCATTAAATCTTGAACTCACTTTCATCAAAACCGGAGTACACTTCTTCTTGGATATTCGGCCTTTGGGAGCTATGAACTCGATGGAAGGAAGAAGGCCATACATGCATCGGCTGAAGCACCATGCTCGTTGGGTTTCTTTTTAGGACGCCATATCTGTTTCTTCTCAACAGCGGCCTGTTTCAACTCTTCGTTCCTCAAACGTTGAACTCTTCTCTTTTGGCTTTTCCTCAGTCCGGGAGGGCACCACTGTCCTTTCTACCATAGATATTCATAGGGACTCTCTTCCTCATTGTACCCTTTATAATGAATCCAGCTTTGATCTGCAAATCTTTTTCTTTGCTGATTTTCAAAACTGCCCATTTTTAAACGCCGATCGTCCTTAGGAAACTGCATTCCAAGTTTTCGTGGACCGGACGGTGGTTGGCTTGAGACTGCCTATACCCCAAATATTGATCACTGCATTCAGGGCAATTATTTCTAGCGGGCAGTTTCAAGCCTTCATTCCAATAATGCTTAAAGAATGAACATCCCCAATGGGACTGCTCCTGTTCTTTCATGTATTCTTCTTGTTCCCTTTGATATACTTCTCTTCATGTCTCCGGCGTTCTTCCATAAACTTTTGCTCCTCATAATACTCTTTCTCTCGCTGCCTCTGCCATTTGTTTAGCAAAATGCGTGATGTAACCTTAGGCTTAGAAGTTTCACCCCTTTCAGTTTGGCTATTCTGGAACCAAACTCATTGCTGCAGTTCTTCACTGGTGATTTGCCAATCAGGGTCAACAGTACCACTCTTTCTTGCTCTATCAGAGGTTAACACTTTTACCTTGCCTTCACCTTTGGGATCATTTGCAGAGACCATATTCATGGAGAAAGAAATCATATTCTGCGGAAAAGGCTCGCCATCAACCTTCATCTTGCCATCAAACTTCAAATGCCCTTCTTGAATGGCTTTCTGAATCCGCACTCTGAACACTCGGCAATCATTGATGGAATGAGACTTAGTGTTGTGGTAGCCGCAATATTTCTTGTCTTTCACTCCTTCAGGGCGCAGCATAGGATGTCCTTCCGGTAGTTTGATACGTCCTTCCCTTACCAACAAATCAAAGAGCTTGTCTGACTTAGAGACATCAAAGTCATAAGTCCCTTTGTGCTGCCTCAGCCAGCGTTGACTAACTTGAGTAGGTTCTTTTGCCCAAACCAGTTCAGCTGCAGCTATTTCATCTTCATCATCATATTCAATCGCTTCTTCCAGAAAGCTTTGATACATCTCATTAGCAACATTGCCCTTTTGAAAGCGGTTGTCTCTCCTGAACCCCTGGGCTTGATTACTCATCACTGCCAATCGCTGTGATAGCTGACCAAGGTCATCGAACTCCATGCCAAATAGCTTTTCTCTGACATTCGGCTACATGCCTGCTATTGCCATTTCTGGCTGCTGATCATCTGGTAGATTTAGGGAATAGCAAAGATTTTTGGTTTCTCTAAACTTGTGAAGATACTCTTGCGGTGTTTCATTAGCCTTTTGTCTCAGACTCATAAGATCAACCAGTTTTTTCTCATTAGTACCGGTGAAGAAATATGAATGGAATTTTTGCTCTAACTCTACCCATATGCCAATAGAATGAGCTGGCAAAGATGTGAACCATGTGAAAGTTGGCCCTGTGAGAGACAAAGGGAAGTAGCGAATTCTCCAAGCCTCATCTGTAGAAGCTTCTCTGAGCTGCATCAAGTACCGACTGATATGCTCTATGGTGCTAGTGTCATCCTGACCAGAAAACTTGGTCAAATCCGTTGGAGGTTTCACCCTTGGAGGAAGTGCCACTCTGTTGTACCATTCTGGATAAGGAGATTTATACGTATAGGACTGGTTCTTTGGCTTTAAGCCAAACTGATTTTGCATCATGTCAGCCATCCTATGCATGATGAGATCAATACTTGAATTCGAGGTTCCATGTGCCTGCCCTTCGGAAGGTAATCCTGATGAATTTTTATACCGCGGATTCGGTAAAGCATCGATAGAACTATAATCAACAAACTCCTGATATCCATCTCCATACATATTCTTGTGTAACCTGTTTGATGCTGGAGACACTCTGAAAGCCGATTGTGGTACATTTCCTGTCGTACCAAATGCAAGCTGGCCATAAGTCATAGGAGGCTATTGTTTTTCAATGGGAGTTGGTCCACCTTTGTTTGAACCAAACGCTCCACCATCTCCAGCATTCTTCTCTTGATACTTTGGCACGCTGAAAAGTGTTGGTCCACGGGTTGGGCCGAAAGTGTTAACCATGATTGCACGAAAGGTGTTCAAAAAAGCTGAATGATGATTTGTCATAGTTTCTCCCAAAGCCTTGTAGACCAACTCTGACATCTTTTGAGCATCCTCTTCTTCAGTGTAATCAGTTTGGTGCGGAAGGAGAATCCTTGGCAATGACAGTTTTTGGAAAACCTTGTTGCTTTTGTTCTTGGAAAAGGACATCAAGCACTTCTGTTGATACTGCTCACATGCTTGCTGAACTATTTCCTTCAAGTTTTCTGGCAACTCATCCATAGTCACATCTAGAACGTGCTCATTGTTGATTTCAGGCATCTTGAACTACAGGGTCCCATTGGGCGTGCCAAAAAGTGTGTTGACACAAAATGTAGCACACTGTGCCTCACACACAGCAAGCCGGAAAGCGTGGCTTCAATCGGGTGCCCGGGCAGTTTGAGATCCGGAAGCGTGCCAGTCAATTTCACCTGAAACTGACAAGGGATAAAGATTGTTATATACAAAATTGGAACATGCCGGATGAGACCAGATAGTTCCGTATATATGGCCCTGAAGCCACTTACAACGACATACAGCTATAGAAGCTATCTGCCAATATGTTCATAGATCATTCGGCTAATATAAAGACAGAACGTGTAAAAAGTTGATTGCCAAATACATATATATGTGAAGACATGTTTGAAAAAGTCAAAGTTGATCATAAATTGAAACGTAACCATATTCGGCAAACCAGCCGAATTGGGGTCCATGAAGAATGAACTAACAAGCAAACACGAACAAACCAATCAAAAACTTGCATCTGCCGCACGATACCTCGCTCTGTCAAGGTTTAAACGCGCTCAACGTGCAAGAACCCACAACATGTAACAATCTAGATTGATCTAGTTCGGCTATCGTGATCATATAGTCTATTTATCACAATGATATGAGAGTGAGAGCGTTAAAGAACAAATAGATCTATAAAAGTAAGAAGCCGAACCTTATCAATCTAGATTGGGCAAAAGAGTGTTACAAATATATAAAAAATTAAGAACATGCAACACGTGGTAACTTAATGAATCTATTAGATCTTGCCAAGTCTAATAGAGCCGTAACTATCTTGCTTCGCTAAGCTGTTAAGCAAACGCCTGCCGCATGGCCATCTAGTCAAGATAAACAAAGCATAAGCAAAACTTCTTGATTGTCAAGCAAACGCCTGCCACACGGCCATCCAGTCGAGACAAGCAAGACTATTTGCATCAAAGTCTAAATCTACCGCGTGATACTAGACATGATAACAAGGTTGTCGGAACTTACGGAGGTCGACGGATCGATGGCTCCTCTCGAAGAACTCGACGACACGACAAAGGACTCGAAACTTGGCATGGGGCCGATTGTATTGATTTTGTTGTGAACAATATTACAATGGTCGAGGGTTTATATTTATACCCTAAACAAAACATGAGTGCTAAAAGACTACGACTACAAAGCACCAAAAAGAACTCAAAAGTATGATAACTTTAGCTCCAATCCTTCTCGGAGTCTTTATTGCCTTTGTCATCATAATTCTTTCCTTCTGGTCGGCTCTTACTTGCCACCTTTTGTTTCCCGAATGGAGCTACCGCCTCTCAGGATAGCTGACCGCATGGACGTTTATCGAATCGCCAGAAATAGCCGACCGCATGGATGTTTGCTGAATGCCTTGAATACTTGCCTCTCGCGAGTCTGCCGTGTACTGGCCCACCTGTCAACTTCTCAGTCTTTACCGAAATCCAGTGTTAACACTTACCTCCTCTAGTTGATATTCCTTTGACCTGTTCGGGGTTAGTGATGCATGCAGTAGAAGCTAGATGTGTAATTTGTGATTCTATCTTTTTATTGAATATTATTTTATCTTTAAGCGCTAAAGAGAAGTTATCTAATTTTGAATTAATTCCTTCTAATACTTTAAAAGCAAGCTTCTTATAAATACTCTCATTAATTCTGGCTTGTTCTAATATCAATTCTCTTAAGGGTGGTTGTCTTTGATTTAAAGAATTATAATTACTTTGGTACTTACCTTGATTTGTTGCCCGAGGTTGACTCCATCCTTGCTTCTTGATGATTTGCACTAAGATCTTTCGGAGTGAATTTAACTCCTAAATAAACTCCACATTGATTCTGAGAATTGAATGCATCTTGAATGGCTTGACGATCTCTCTTGTAATTATCTCTTTGCTCTAACCAGTTCAACGGTACATCCATCTTGGTTGACAATGTGCATAGCTCCTCTAAAACTTCTTCACTCTTATGGCATGTCTGAGTGTTATATGTCTAATTCTGATTTTCTGCTATCTTTGCCATAATATCTTCAGCTCTTCCTGGGGTGAGTGACATAGATCCTTCAGCAGTGGCATCCAGTTGTTCACATGACCTTTGGGTTAGTCTGTGATAAAATGTTTGCATGAGCAATCACTTTTCCATTTCATGATGTGGGCAGTTTGATATATATTCTTGAAAATGCTCCCAAGCTTCAGGAATAGGTTCACCTTTTCTGCTGACTGTTGACGGTGGATAACATCAACATTCATTAGAACTTTAGACACAAGAAGATACATGAATACACACTAGTCTAGGATTTTAACTGACAATTTTCATGAGTTTTGCATATTCTATATTTTTTAGGGACTTTTCTAGAAAAAGCTGAAAAGAGGGATTAGAGTGTATATTAATCATGAAACTTATCCGCCATGGGAAAGATCAACATTGGGATGTGGGAAGGATCTAGAAGACACCCGAAGCAACGGGACCGGCAGAGGCGACCAGGTGGGGCTGGCCGGCCCCACCATGGCGCCTGGCGGCACCCCCCTCTAGGGTTTGGTGCCCCCTTCTGGAAGCTTCCTCCACCGCCTCTCCTAATGCATCTCGCCATTGGTTAAGTCGGTTTGATCCTGCGACGCACGTTCATCCCACTGGACTATAAATATATGGGCAGATCCCCCTGGAGAGAGCCAATTCATTATTCATCAAGGCCTCAAGCCATCAAGCATCAAGAAGCCTTCAAGTTCATCAAGAGCCTTCTAGTTCATAGTTCTAGTTAGTTAGATTAGAAGTAGAGGAGATCTAGTTCTTCATCGGGATCTGGAGCCTCGGCGTCTGTCTAGAGCGCAGGAGTTCGGTATAGTTCTAGTTCTTTCTTTCTTATTGTATTCATTATTTATATTAGGGAGACATTATTCTTAATAGTTCATATGTTCTTAATTGCAATAGTCATTGCCTACTTTGATTATATGTCTAGTTTAGTTGGTTCGATCTTATTGAATTCATGTAATTGCTCGTATAGCGTTTATCCAAGTGTACAATGGGTAGATGATGGACAATGTAGATGTGGTGTCTAGATATCTTGTTTGTCTGTGAGTGCACTCTAACATGCCGGGACGTGTGGTAGTCCGCGTAGGTGACAGCTACGTTGGTTCCTCTGTAGTCCACCCTCCATATGTAGGACAGCACGGCACGGTCACGAAGTTAGATAATGACTCTGTTTCACATCCTTCCTAGTTGATACCTCCTTATATATGATCATGATGTAGGATTGACTTAGCGATGATTACTAGATGTAATTGCACTAATTAGAGTTATTCATTGACATAGTTATAGAATTATCATAGACAATTACCTTCTTAGTTTATCCATTGGCTAACTATGATTATGACTAGAAAATGCTCTGATGTTTATCTATATAATAATGATACTTGATTATCTTTGTCACCCGTATTTATCTATATTTATCTGGTGACCTCTGCCTGTTATGAGAAGAGTAGATGACATTGGTAATATCACTTATTCATTATATATATTTCCTTATCAATATATTAGATAGAGTTTATAATAAGCTTTTCCAGTGGTATAAATATAAATCGACAACCTGGTAGAACTCCCTAGGTAAAATGCTACAATGGTATAATTATCTATCCGCTTGTAGAATCTATTTTAGTTTATATTCATATTTCTACCTGGTCATATTGAATAATACATGTAAAACTATGTTTATTCCTTAGGGATGATAACTTAATTTATGTTTAAGAATACTAGTGATAAATAAATGGCTAGTTGCTTATGACAAGTTAATTTAATACCAAGTATTTTTGGCGCCGTTACTAGGGATAGGTCTTATCGCTATTTCTAAGTAGCGACGTTAAAAGTGTCAACAAGCAGTTTTGGCACTGTTGCTGGGGAAGGCACAATAAACTTAGGAAATATTGATAACATATATACAAAGTGGATAAAGTATATTACCAATCGATCTCTAACTCGAACAGGTACACCCTTCGTTGTTATCATTTGTTTATCTTATGCAGGGTGATAAATGAATGGTTTTTTCTCTTCCAAAGAACTTCACTGACGATCCGGAGAAACTCCTTAGAAAGAAAAGTTTATAGAAGCAAGGGACAAATTCGAGTCACCATCAAGAACACCCGTTGCTGCTCAAGCTAGCTCTTTGGAGGAGCCAACTCCAACACTGGAAGAAGAATTTGAAGAACAAGTAGAAGAACAAATAGAAGAGCAATTAGGGGAAAACCTAGCTCCTATGTTTGAAGACATGGCTGAGAAGACACTGCATGAGTTCTCTGCCCCAACAATAGCAAACATCCAGAGTGGACTAGCAGTCAACACTAGGGAGAATGGATTCGAGCTCAAGCCTGCTCTCATCACCATGGTTCAAGCCAGCCAATTCTATGGAAAAGCTCATGAAGATGCAAGTGCACACCTACAACACTTTCTAGAAATCTATAGCACCTTCACGATCAGAGGAGTACCAAGAGATGCTATTTTACTCCATCTTTTCCCGTTCTCATTATTGGGGAAAGCTAAGCAATGGTTCTACATCAATAAAGACAAGAACACTACATGGTACCTGTGCTCAACCGCTTTCCTAGCAAAATTCTTTCCTACTGCCAAGACGAATGCTCTGCGTGGGAAAATTACAAGTTTCCAACAGCAACATGATGAATCATTCACTGAAGCATGGGAAAGATTCCAGAACTACATAGGAGACTGCCCTCATCATGGGATAGAGGAGTGGCTATTGATGCAAACTTTCTACCATGGGCTTTTCTCTAGCACTCATGAGTCTATTGATGCTGCAGCTAGAGGAGCTTTCTTGTCACTTAAGCTCTCAGATGCTAAAACACTTGTTGAGAAGATGGCCTCAAATTCAAGCTGTAATGAAGAACATACTCAGCCCCACAAGAAAGGAGGAGGAATCCATCATCTCAAGAAAACTGACATGGTCACTGCCAAGCTGGATCTCATTATGAAGAAGCTCGATACAGAGAAGAAGGAAGTCATGCACATCAATGATTCCCGTATGACATGTGAAGAATGTGGAGACTATAGGCACTCAGCTATTAGCTGCCCTACACTGCAAGAAGATGTGAACTTCATCAACAACAACACCTACTATCGTCCTCAACAAAACCAAGGGTGGAATCAGCAACCTCGACAAGGTAATTACCAAGGTAACAACCAAGGTAATAATTTTAATAATTATAATTTTCCACCTTTAAGAGATTTAGTGGAACTCCGCCTGTGCTGGGGTGCCTTGGTGTCTTAGCTTAGCAGGTCCCAAGCCCTGGTAAAGGAGGAGGGTTGTGTATTGGTGTGGCGAGCCGGACGTAAAAACCAGTCACTCTTATGGAGATGAGACCCGATAGACTCTCGTTGGGGCATAACCCTCTTAGCGGCAGCGCCATGTCGGATCCGGGCATGGTGTCAAATGAGCAAGGGCTGGGTCGTCACCCCCGTGATGCTTATTTGTGTCATGATCTGGGCACGGTGTCAAGTGAGCAAGGATCGGGTCATCGCATCCTTAGTGGCGCGCCACATCGGCGCCCGGGTGTGGTGAAAAATGAGCAAGGGTCTTCACACCAGCGACGGGTGCGAAGGGTAAGGAAGCTAGTCGAGCCAACTAGGATTCGTCTAGGTAGCTGGAACGTAGGGTCCCTAACGAGTAAGTTAAGAGAGCTAGTCGATGCAGTGATTAGGAGGCATGTAAATATTCTATGCGTTCAGGAGACTAAATGGAAGGGCCAGAAGGCGAAGGAAGTGGAGGATACTGGCTTCAAACTTTGGTACATGGGGTCAACATCGAGTAGGAATGGTGTAGGCATCTTGATCGATAGGAGCCTTAAGGATGGATTAGTTGATGTTAGGAGGCAAGGTGATCGGATCATCCTTGTCCGGCTGGTAGTGGGAGATTTGGTCCTGAATGTGATCAGTGCCTATGCCCCTCAGGTAGATCTTAGCGAGAACACCAAGAACCAGTTTTGGGAAGACCTAGATAGCATGAGGTTAATACTGTGCCTATCAACGAGAAACTCTTCATAGGAGGAGACCTCAATGGCCATGTGGGTGCGACTAATGTAGGTTTCGAGTGGGTGCACGGGGGGTTCGGGTATGGTAGTAGGAATCAAGAGGGGGAGGATGTTTTGAACTTCGCATCGGCCTACGACTTGTTGATAGCGAACACCTTCTTTAGGAAGAAGGAATCCCATCTAGTGACTTTTCGTAGTCGACAGCACTCGAGCCAGATCGACTTTATCCTCGCAAGGAGGGAGGATAGACGTGCTTGCTCTGATTGTAAGGTGTTACCCGGGGAGTGTGTTGTCCCTCAGCACATGTGGTGGCGGACTTTCGCTTTTGGGTATGTGTCCACCAGGACAAAAGGGCCAAGATTGCAAGAACGAAGTGGTGGAAGCTTAGAGGGGAAGCAGCGCAAACATTTAAGGAGAGGATGATAAGCGAGGGGCCTTGGGAAGAAGGAGGAGATGCAGATGACATGTGGCTAAGGATGGCAACATGTGTTCAGAAGGTGGCTTCGGAAGTGTTTGGCATGAGTAGGGGAGGCAAACAGGAAGCGGCCATTAAGGAGAAGGAGTGTTTTAAGCGCCTCCACCATGACAAGAGTGTAGCCAACATCGAGAGCTATAAAATAGCGAAGAGGGCTGCAAAGCGAGCGGTGAGTGTAGCAAAAGGTCAGGCGTATAATGACCTTTATCAGCGGCTAGGCACGAAGGAAGGGGAGAAGGACATTTATAGGATGGCTCAGATCCGCGAGAGGAAGACAAGGGACATCAACCAAATCAAATGCATCAAGGATGGGACAGATCGACTTCTGGTGAAGGATGAGGAGATCAAGGATAGATGGAGAGAGTACTTCGACAAGTTGTTTAATGGGGAGAATGAGGGTCCTACCTTTGAGTTGGACGACTCATTTGACGATACCAACAGACGCTTTGTGAGGAGAATCCAGGAGGCAAAGATCGGGGAGGCTTTGAAGAGGATGAAGGGAGGTAAAGCAATGGGCCCTGATGGTATCCCCATTGAGGTGTGGAGATGCTTGGGCACTAGAGCGATAGTGTAGTTAACTAAGCTTTTTAACCTCATTTTTTGATCTAACAAGATGCCTGAAGAATGGAGGAGAAGTATATTAGTACCTATCTTCAAGAACAAGGGTGATGTTCAAAGTTGTACGAACTACCGTGGGATTAAGTTCATGAGTCATACAATGAAGCTCTGGGAGAGGGTCATTGAGCATCGCCTAAGAAGAGTGACAAGTGTGACCCAGAATCAATTTGGGTTCATGCCTGGTAGGTCGACCATGGAGGTGATTTTCCTTTTACGACAGTTGATGGAGAGATATAGGGAACAGAAGAAGGACCTGCACATGGTCTTCATTGACCTCGAGAAGGCATATGACAAAGTACCGAGGAATGTCATGTGGTGGGCTTTGGAAAAGCACAAAGTACCAACTAAGTATATTTCCCTCATTAGGGATATGTACAGGGATGCGGTGACGTTTGTCCGAACTTGTGATGGCGACACCGGTGACTTCCCAATTAAAATAGGACTACATCAGGGGTCAGCATTGAGCCCTTATTTATTTGCCTTGGTGTTGGATGAGGTCACAAGGGACATACAAGGTGATATCCCTTGGTGTATGCTCTTTGTTGACAATGTGGTGCTAGTGGATGACAGTAGGGCAGGGGTTAATAGAAAGTTAGAACTATGAAGACACACGTTAGAGTCGAAGGGGTTCAGACTTAGTAAGACCAAGACCGAGTATATGAGGTGTGATTTCAGCACGACTAGGCACGAGGAGGGAGACGTTAGCCTAGATGGGAAAGTGGTGGCCAAGAAGGATACTTTTCGGTATTTAGGATCGATGCTACAAAAGGATGGCAACATAGATGAAGACGTCAGGCTTAGAATTGCAGCGGGTTGATTAAAATGGCGCCAAGCTTCTGGCGTCCTTTGTGATAAAAGGGTGCCTCAGAAGCTGAAGGGTATGTTGTATAGGACGGCGATTCACCCGGCGATGTTATACGGTGCTGAGTGTTGGCCCACAAAAAGGCGACATGTCCAGCAATTGAGTGTGGCAGAGATGCGTATGTTGCGTTGGTTTTACGGGCACACTAGGAGGGATAGAGTTCGGAACGATGATATTTGGGATAGGGTTGGGGTGGCACCAATGGAGGAGAAATTGATTCAACACCGATTGAGGTGGTTTGGACATGTCCAGCGGAGGTCTCCCGAGGCGCCCGGTGCGTAGTGGGGTTACGAAGGGGCCGATAACGTAAAGAGCGGTAGAGGTCGACCTAAAACCGACTTGGGACAAGTCGGTTAAGAGAGACCTTAAGGAGTGGAATATCTCCAAGGATTTAGTTTTGGACGGGAGCGCTTGGAGGCGGCAATCAACGTGCCTGAACCGTGACCTCTTTCCGTCGTGTGCCCTTTTGTGTCTTACGGTTTCTCGTCTCTCTTAGGTTTCATCTCTAGCCTACCCCAACTTTCTTGGGATAAAAAGCTTTGTTGTTGTTGTTCTTTGTTGTTGTAAGAGATTTAGTGGCTAGTCAATCTAAATTGTTAGATCAAATGACTAGAAAGATAGCTTCAAATAATAAAACATTAGAAAACATAAATGCTAGAATGGACACCTTCGCTTTTGCTATAAAAAATCAGCACGGTTTTAATAAAATGTTAGAATCACAATTAGCTCAGTTAGCTGTTGTTCTTCCTCCATTTGAGAAAGGTAAGATTCTAGGCCAACAGGAAGATTTAGAAACTACTAACATTATTGATATTCACAATGTAACCCAATATCATATTGAGCCTGCAAATGTACAATGGATTGACCACTCTCTACCTGAGAAGATGGGAGACCCTAGAAGGCCTGTCATTCCTATCGCTATAGGATATCACAACTTTCCAGAGGCTATCTGTGATTTCGGTGCTAGTGTCAACATTATGCCTAAGGTAATCTATGAGAAATTATTAAATGATTCCCTGTTGTACATAAACATGCGTTTGTAGCTTGTAGATCAGTCTATTTGCTACCCTGAGGGAGTACTAGAAGAAGTTATGATCAGAGTGGGACAATCATACGTCCCAGTTGATTTCGTGGTCATGGAGAAAGGAGTAGATGAGAAGGCACCCATAATTTTAGGCAGACCATTCTTATGCACAACAAAAGCCATCATCTCTACGGAGTACGCCAAGATTGTCCTATCCATTAAGGACAAGAAAAAAGATTTACATTCAAGAACCGCGTCCTGAAAGCTCCTACAGCTCTGAAGCAATTCATCAACAAGAAGAGCAACCACAGCAATCAGTGCTAAAGAAAAGAAACAATAAGAATAATAGAAGATGGAGGGAGATCAAGCATGTACCTAAAGAAACTACTCAACTAATTACTACTCTCAATACAGAAAATGATCATATGCTACCCAAGCCGTTTCCAACAAAGAGAGGTGATCCAGGTATACCAATCATTGAATGCACAATCAAAGACACCACTTTCGCCAACACCATCTGCGACACCGGATCAGGCTGCAACATAATGTCAAAACAAGTATATGATGATTTATTTGATAATTTACATTTATACCCAACATATATTCAGTTGCAGATGGCGGATCAATCACTAAGATTCCCTGAAGGAGTGGTCAAGGATGTCATGGTAAGAATTCAAGGCCAATATATACCTGCAGATTTTCTAGTTCTTGATATGCAGGGAGACGATGAATCCCCGATCCTTCTGGGAAGACCATTTCTTTACACCGCCAACGCGAACATCTACATCGGGTCCGGACAGGTCCACTTCAACTTGCCCACTGGAAAGGTACACTGTCAATTTAGAACACTTGTTAACCAGGAACAGATCAGGAAGCAACACAATAGGAGAAGACGCCAAGGCCGCCGTCAGGCTGTCCAGCCTCACTGTGGGTGGAAAGAATTTCCTGGCAAGATCGTAAAGTATGAGGACTGCTTCAAGGAGCAAGAAGAGAACACACAAGCACCACGTTAGAGTGAGTGGGAAGCGGAAGCTGAAAGGATGGACCAGATCGCCAAGGCAGAAAAAGAAGAGATCCTAGCACATCTAGAAAAGTGAGAGAAGGAAAACAAAGCTGAAGAGCTAGAGCTAGAGAAGAAAGAAGCAGAAGAAATAGAAAAGAGATGGAAGAAAAAAGAAGAAGCACGTGTTGCACCACCACGAGACGAGGAACTGACTGAGGTGACCTCTGACAATGAACCCACTAAGTAGGTATTCCCCTTTATCTAAGTCCTGTCGGTAGACTTTAAATTCCGTACCCTAGCCGTAAGGTCAGAATGGTAGTTATCTATTAAGCTCACTAGTAAGTTTACTTTAATTTATATATATAGTAGCATAATTATGTTTGCACATTAAAATATAAAAAATTAATCAATTATTTGCTGCATTATTTATTGCATCACAAATTCATAAACCCCATGTAATTAAACTTATGGGACTCCGTAGGAATATTTACTATGGTGGCATAAAAAATAAAAATAATAAAAATAGCATTCATATTTAATTCCTCGCATCATAAACAGAAAATTCAAAAAAGAGGAGAAATATGAAATTCTCGCTTAAATCGGCAACATAAATCTGCTCATGAAGATAATCAATTACTTCTTGGCCGATCGCTAACCCGTTATTAAACATTTGAGCCTCAAGTTTTGGTTTCCCTATTTGAAATGTATTTATGCAGGAACAATATTATGACAAGAAGAGAGTCTATCAGTGGCAACCACCATGTCCGCTACTAGCTAGCTCGCTCTGAAGGATATCTACACCAAGTATTACAAACATCCAGCTTGGGGGGAGGAGCATCCCCTAGTTATCAGGTGACTACACCTAGGCGATTATTGAGTTTACTTTATATAGTCATAAAATACCAAAAAATATATGAGCACATGAAGGTCCACAAAGTCATAGAGTCTTTTGTTAGGTATTTAATTCAAAATGATAAAAAAGAATTAGTTAAACCAAATAAATATTTATTTAGATATATATATTAGAGTATATTTTAAAAGACAGTCTAGGCTAGAGCTAATAAAAAACTTGATGAACATTAAAATTTGTCTTGGAGATGATAAATAGTTGCTCTGTTGTCATGCTAGTCAAGTACCTAGTTGCAAAACTTAAATCTTCCTGAGTTTTAAACATTGTTGTTTTAATTAGAGAATTTACTCTAAACCTTAATTATGGAGGCATAAACTTCTTATTTGAGTCTAGGTAGTTGATCGATATGATTCCTAAAAGGCTGAGCTACTATTTATCTTATTCCTAGCATTACTAGTTCTAGAGGTTTATTTTGAAAATTCAAAAATCTACATGATGAGCTCTTGTATGACAAAATAAGAATTCCTACCAAAGCCAGAAATAATATCTTTAGAAGATATGAAACCCTTTCACATTTAAGCTACCTGCTTTGCATTGAGTT
The DNA here is from genome assembly GCA_015844335.1 of Chrysopogon serrulatus. Classification (NCBI taxonomy): domain Eukaryota; kingdom Viridiplantae; phylum Streptophyta; class Magnoliopsida; order Poales; family Poaceae; genus Chrysopogon; species Chrysopogon serrulatus. The sequence goes on from JADLZL010002213.1 coordinate 201,149, forward strand.
CAGTCAACCTGTGTTGTATGTCTTATGAGAGTCTTGTCATGCTTTTAAAACCAAGAGCACTTACACACTCCAGTCCACATATGCATTACTCCTACCCTGGGAGTAATCGCGATCATCCACATATTTTCCATCCATGTTCATCACAAAAATGTTTCTCTCCTACACTAGGAGAAAACACCAAAAATATACACCCCATAGGAAAACCCTGTCTTAAATGCTCTAAGTCCTTACTGTATCTCTCTAATTGGTTATTGTATTCAAGGGATGCATGTGGCTATGCAAAAAGCGAATTCAGAAAAAAAGAGAGAAAGAAAAAGAAGGGAGTAAAATGGACAAATGTTCTAGCAATTAAAGCAACGGGTACAAGATGGCCCATGTTTTTTCCTAAGAAAAGTTTCAAGAGAGTTATTTCAAAGAGCAAAAGTAGAATTAGAGTTAGCCACAAATACCATATATACACGTATCCACCATATTCCATACACATACACATCTTGGTTTGATTGTATGCCTTGATTCTCTGTGGATCCATTAGTTGACTTTACGATATATGCATTGCAAGTATGCCTACCCTTGTTATTGCCAATCCTATAAGCTTTACCATATATACCCTTAGCTATAGGGGGCATAACATCATTAATGCCTTAAAGAGAGAACCATAAATACCACATATATTGAGGGACTTGAGGGTGTCATACAATTAAGCTCTGAGTTTTTATTGTGAAAAACTTTTGAAAAACTCTAGAATATTAGCACTGCGAAGAGTTTGAGGCATAGCGCTTGACTTGATTTTTCTATCTTTCGATTGCTCAAGACTTATGTAAGAGCTGTGAAGCCCTATAATTAAAGGAAAAATGGGTAAGTTTGAAGGTTGAAACGTATATTGTTACATCTGGAGGAAGATCTTTATTTGAAAGCATGTGTACTTGAAAAGTATAACAACATTGTAGCGACTCCTGATCCAAATATAATAAAAGGTAGGCTTAGTTTGTTTGCCAAGGGACTGGCAAAAGGTAAGCTTGGGGGAGTTGTTGACGGTGGATAGCGTCAACATTCATTAGAACTTTAGACACAAGAAGATACATGAATACACACTAGTCTAGGGTTTTAACTGACAATTTCCACGAGTTTTGCATATTCCATATTTTCTAGAGACTTTTCAAAAAAAGCTGAAAAGAGGGATTAGAGAGAATATTAATCACGAAACTTATCCACCACGGGAAAGATCAACATTGGGATGTGGGAAGGATCTAGAAGACACCCGAAGCAACGGGATCGGCAGAGGCGGCCAGGTAGGGCCGGCCGGCGCTACCATGGCACCGGGCGATGCCCCCCTCTAGGGTTTGGTGCCCCCCTTCTGGAAGCTTCCTCCACTGCCTCTCCTGATGCATCTCAGCAATTGGTTAAGTCGGTTTGATCCTGCGACGCACGTTCATCCCACCGGACTATAAATATATGGGCAGACCCCCTGGAGAGAGCCAATTTATTATTCATCAAGGCCTCAAGCCATCAAGCATCAAGAAGCCTTCAAGTTCATCAAGAGCCTTCTAGTTTATAGTTCTAGTTAGTTAGATTAGAAGTAGAGGAGATCTAGTTCTTCATCGGGATCTGGAGCCCCGGCGTCTGTCTGGAGCGCAGGAGTTCGGTATAATTCTAGTTCTTTCTATATTATTGTATTTATTATTCATATTAGAGAGACATTATTCTTAATAGTTCATATATTCTTAATTGCAGTAGTCATTGTCTACTTTGATTATATGTCTATTTTAGTTGGTCCGATCTTATTGAATTCATGTAATTACTCGTATAGCATTTATCCAAGTGTACAATGGATAGATAATGGACAATATGTAGACGTGGTGTCTAAATATCTTGTTTGTCTACGAATGCACCCTGACATGCCAGGACGTGTAGTAGTCCGCGTAGGTGACATCCACGTTGGTTCCTCTGTAGTCCACCCTCCGTATGTAGGATAGCAGGGCACAGTCGTGAAGTTGGATAATGACTCTGTTTCACATCCTTCCTAGTTGATGCCCCTTACATGTGATCATGATGTAGGGTTGACTTAGCGATGATTACTAGATGTAATTGCACTAATTAGAGTTATTCATTAACGTAGTTATAGAATTACTATAGACAATTACCTTCTTAGTTTATCCATTGGCTAACTATGATTATGACTAGAAAATGCTCTGATGTTTATCTATATAATTATGATACTTGATTATGCTATCACCCGTATTTATCTATATTTATCTTGTGACCTCTGCCTGTTATGAGTAGAGTAGATGACATTGGTAATATCACTTATTCATTGTATATATTTCCTTATCAATATAATAGATAGAGTTTATAACAAACTTTTCCAGTGGTATAAATATGAATTGACAACCTGGTAGAACTCCCTAGGTAAAATGCTACAATGGTCCGCTTGCAAAATCTATTTTAGTTTATATTCATATTTCTGCCTGGTCATATTAAATAATACGTGTAAAACTATATTTATTCCTTAGCATTATAATTAGGGATGACAACTTAATTCATGCTTAGAAATACTAGTGATAAATAAATGGCTAGTTGCTAATGACAAGTTTATTTAATACCAAGCATTTTTGGCGCCGTTACTAGGGATAGGTCTTATCGCTATTTCTATGTAGCGACATTAAAAGTGTCAACACTGACGAAATTCTAAAATCTTTCCTCATAGGATATTGGTTCGGCTTATTGGGATAAACTTCTCTAGGAAAGATTTTGAACATTCTTCCCATGTCTTGACTTGATCTTTATTCTAATAAAACCACTACTTCGCCTTTCCTTCTAATGAGAAAGGAAACAAATGAAGTAGCACAAGATCTTGAGGAATTCCCTGAATGTCAATGGTATTACCCATCTCTAGAAATTTCTGCAGATGGGCGATTGCATCTTCATCCTTCTTTCCACTAAATATAGTAGCTTGCACCATTTTAATGAGGCTGGGCTTGATCTCATAGTCATGTTCTCCAAGGTTGAAGGTTGGACCAACGCGAATGTTCTCGGTGCTTGGAGCAGAGAATTCACATAGAGTTTTTTTTTGCCATTGCTCCTCAAAATGATATAAGACCCTTCTTTCTACGGTTGTTCCTAATAAGAGTTAAAGTACCACAACCAATCCTGCACTTACCCTATAAAATAGCTAAACAAAACACAGGTAAGTCTGCTAAAGCAAAAGGCTATGATCTATGTATAGGTATTTATATTAGAGTTTATTATTATTTTATGTTTTCTATATAATAAGTCCCTATGGAAACAAAATATCCTTATATGAAATTCTAGAAAATATATATCCTGGCGAATCAATAAATCCTCATAAATTATCCCAATGAATAAAATTGCCATTACTCTCTAAGAACGGCGCTTTTAAATGCTTGTTGGTAATTTTAATATCACTTCATGTTAAGTTGTCATCCCTAACATGATGCCAAAAACCAAGGATAAAATAATCTACACACAATGACTCTTATAGAATATATCCGCAAGCGCACAGATAATTCTCCTATTGTAGCACTTCACCCGGGAAGTATTCCGAGTATCGTTTATTTATTTTATGCCAGAAGGATAAAGAGACACTTCTAATCATTAGGAGTGAGCAACTTATAAAGATTCAGAGAATAAACATATGAACCTATCGTGGCCAATTACTCTAATGCTTTAGCGATAAGTAGTCAATAATAATATAATAAATAATAACTGAGTAAATGAGGTAAATGGTATTCCAGAGATAGAATATAGAGACTCAATAAAGTAGTAAAACAATCTCGCGATCCGGCTAGAGTAAAGGAAACCTACGTAATTACTAAATATAAAGTCTATAGCCTACGCCATATTACACATTTTCATCAGCAGAACCAACTCAGAAAACATCATAAGGAGCATCAACTAATGAGGATTTTAAGACACAAGGGTCACCTCCTTCGCAACCGTGCTCTGCTAGTCCTACGTACGGGGGGTGGACTACAGAGGAACCAACGCAGCTGTCACCTGCACGGACTACCACACAACCCAGCACGTCAGGGTGCCTCCGTAGGTACGCAATATATCTAGACACCACATCTACATAATTCGCATCACCTAACTCACGCGAGTACTGAATTAGGCGCTTTACGATCATACGACAATAATCATCATCAATCACAACTATATCGAATATGCAACTAGAATAAACTAAGAACTGAATAAGTAGCAATATATTAAAGTAGAGCAAAGTCATAATAAGATACAAGATAAAATTATCGATCTCCAGACTAACAGATCTGAAATCCCGAGCGTAGCGCCCAACTCTACTTGAACCTTGTTAGACGCCTAAACTAAGAACTTGAAGAACTAGAGCTCTACTCCTAATCTCTAGAAACCCTAACTTCGGTCTACTCTTGATAAGTGAAGCGGGAGGAATGAATTGGTTCTCCCTCGAAGGGGGGCGCCTCTTTATTTATAGCCGGTGGGATGAACGCGTCGCAGATCAAACCGACTTAACCGGGGGCCAGGATGCATCGTGGGAGGCGGTGGAGGAAACTTCCAGAAGGGGAGGCCAAACCCTAACCCTAGGAGGCCGGGCGGCGCCAAGGTGGGGTAGGCCGGCCCCACCTGGTGTCTGCTGCAGGTCCCGTAGCTTTGGGTGTCTTCTAGATCCTTTCCGGTCCAATTAGCGATGTTTTTCGTCATGGTTAAGTTTCGTGGCGAATATGCACTCTAATCTCTGTTTTAAGCTTTTCTGAATAATTCCCTAAAAAATAGACAATTCATCAAAACTCGTGGAAGTTGTCGAGTAATATGCCCCTATGTTTCTATTACTAGTTCTTTCCAAGTGATAGTTGACGGTATAGAATTTGTACTTAATGACTGTCAACAACGAGCATCTTAGCTAACTGGAAGTCTAAATCATCAAAGTGGAATTTCAAAGGTTTAGGATTGATAGCCAAATCTTGGGAAAGGAATGATTGTGTTTTAGCTACCAAGACATCCGTGTCTAGTTCGGGTGATAAGTCCTTCTCTTCATCGAGGAGCTCATAATTAGCTAGAGCAACCTTTTCGAGCATAGCTCTTGCTTCACTTATGGGCAAATAGGGAAAGGCTCCTCCACAGGATAAATCAAGGGATTCCCGATAACTCTTGGTAAGACCCAGATAAAAGTGTTGAATAAGCACTGTCTGGAAAACCAAGGTCAGGGCCAGATGTAACAAGTTCATTAAAATGATCCCATGATGTACTAAGAGATTCTTGTTCTAGTTGCCTAAAAGTTAGAACCTCTTTTCGAAGGTTAACTACTCTATGGATGGGAAAGAAATATAAACAAAATTTAGAGGATAATGTTTCCCAATCACCTTGCATACTCCCTACGGCTCGATTATACCAACGTTTGGCTCTTCCGGTCAAGGAGGACGGAAAAAGCTTCCATCTAATAGTCTTATCGGACATGCCAGCAATGTGCAAGCATGCACAAGTCTGCTTGAATTCTCGTAAGTGTGAGTATGGGTTTTCGTTAGTTTCTCCCGAGAAGGGTTTATCCTGAATCATATTAATTAAACATGGGCGCAGCTCATGGCCAGGTGTTATGATAGGTTCATTAGATTTTGGTGTCCCGAAGCTTTCGCGCATGCCATAAAGACAGATAGGAATAGAATTAAAAGCATCCATAAGGATGAACACAAAAATAATGAAGAGAATGGGACAAAATAAGAAAAGATAAAAGTATAATACAAGATTAAGCTAGACTAAGTCAAAACCAGCAAACCGTTCCCCGGCAACGACGCCAAAAATGCTTGTTGGTATAAAGTAACTACACTCCATTAAATAAGATTTAAGTAAGATTATCCGTAAGCGCACAGATATCATACCAGTGTCACATTTTACCCGGAGGTTTTAAATATCGTATCCACAGGGAACAGTTGTGAAGATGACAAAGTCTATAGACTTAACCCAATAATTAGGCTAGATAATATCAAGAAAGAGGGAATAGCTGTTGAACTCTAGTTTCAATAACCGGTAAGCTTTGTATAATACCGTTCTAATTGGGCAAGTAACCAGAATAAGAGCAGAAATCAGAGTTCTTTCCTACCAAGGACCTATAAGCCTATCAATCCTATCAACGGGAAGTGGACTACAGAGTATTCAATGAAGCTATAAAGTCACCTTCACGAGCTACCACTATCCAAACTAATTAGGGGACATCCACAAGTAAACCTAGCCTAGGCACCACGCCTACACTATGAAATACTACTTCAATCAAGTAATGACTAAGACCAAAGCACTCAATATGAGTTGTAAACCTAAGAACAAATAAGAACAACTGCTTACTTGAATCGGAGTGTTGAATACTGTTGACACGAAACGTGACGCGCCGTGCCTCACACACAGCAAGCCGGAAAGCGTGGCTTCAATCGGGTGCCCGGACGGTTTGGAAATCCGAGCGTGCCGTCGGTTTGACCCTGAAAACCGACAAGGGACAAAAGATTGTTAAATACAAAATCGAAACGCGTCTTCGGATGAGACCGAGGCAGTTCCGTATATACGGCCCTGAAGCCACTTACGACGACATACAGCTATAGAAGCTGTCTGCCAATCATGCATATGATTCATTCGGTTAATATGAAGGCAAGACACGTAAAGCATTGATTGCCAAACACGCATGCATGAGAAGACATGTTTGAACAAGTGAAAGTTAACTACGAGTTGAAGCATAACCAAACTCGGCAATCAGCCGACTCGGGGTCCATGAAGAAGGAACGTGCAAGCTATCACGAGTAAACCAATCAAGAACTCGTATCTGCCGCACGATACCTAATCCTATCAAAGTCTAAACATTTCTAACATGCAAGAACCCACAACATGTAACAATCTAGATTGATCTAATCCGGCTACGTAAGCATATGATATATTTATCATGGTAATAAAGGAATAAGAACCTTAGAGGGCAAATAGATCTATAAAAGTAAAGAGCCAAAACTAACCAATCTAGATTGGGCAAAAGAGTGTTACAAATAAATAAAAGCAATAAACACATGCAACACGTGATAACTTAATGAATCTATTAGACCTTGCCAAGTCTAATAGGGCCGATAACTATCTTGCTTCGCTAAGCTATCAAGCGGACGCCTGCCACACAACCATCTAGTCGAGATAAACAAAGCATAAGCAAAGACTTCTTGATCATCAAGCAGACGCCTGCCGCACGGCCATCCAGTTGAGACAAACAAGACTACTTGCATCAAAATCTAAATCCACCGCATGATACTAGACATGATAACAAGGTTTCCGGAACTTACGGAGGTCGACGGATCGATGGCTCCTCTCGAAGAACTCGACGACACGACAAAAGGACTCGAAACTTGGCACGGGGCTGGTTGTGTTGATTTGATTGTGAATATCCTTTACAATGGTCGAGGGTTCATATTTATACCGTGGACACAACATGAATCCTAAGAGATTATGATTACACAATACATTAAAGGTAACTCAAAAGTATGGCGATTCTCTTGCTACAGCCTTCTTCGGAGTCCTTGATCATCACGCTTACGCCTTTTATTCGGCTTCCTGCTTGCCACCTTTACTTCCCGAATGGAGCAACCGCCTTCAAGGATAGCCGACCGCACGAACGCTTGCCGAATCGCCCAGAGTCAGCCGACCACACGGACACTTGCCGAACTGCCCAGAGTCAGCCGAATGGATGCTTACCGAATGCTCTTGAATACTTGCCTCTTGTGAGCCTGCCACGTACTGGCCCACCTGTCATCTTCTCGGCATTTACCAAAATCCAGTGTTAACACATGCCCCCTCAATTTCGGGATAAAAGTGATTTTATTCCAAAATTAACCACAAACTCGTTCCTCATTTAGGTCAACACTGTTCAAACTCGCAGCCGCCGCCCGAAACCTGAGTCCTTTGATGTTAGATTCAAACCCACTTTAGGCTTTCAATGGCGACCCAGGATGGAGTTCCGGAGGTAATTCTTGCTTTTTCTCATGTATTCGGCAACTTTCAAATCGATCCGTCATTTTCCTTCGACTCACTTTCCCCGAGTTGTACTGTTCTCTGAAGGAATACAAGGATGAGATCTTGATTCCCTATGCAGCAAATCCTGATTCTTATTTCTTGGGCCCAATGGGAGATTCTGACCTGATTGAGTTTGTAGAGAAGGAGACCATGAGGATTCCTTTCAAATCTAGAGTCACCCCGCCGAATCAGTGGCCAAATACCTTTAAGACTTGGCCGTTTCCTCCAATTGCTGGATGACGAAATTGGTACCGGAGGATGTTGGAGAAAAGCAGCAGTCACTGGGAGTCCCAAGACATTCAGCATTACTTGGAATTATCCTTGGCAGAGACACCCCTAACGACTCCCTTCGATAGCGCCCACTCATTTTCTGGTCCGATGTCGCTAACGCCTTCATCTTTGGTCATGGCCCAATGTCCTTTACTACGGCCGACATCTTCATGATGACGGCCTAAACGTGATGTGACACCGGTGTACCCCTCCAAGTACAAGAGTAGCAGTAGCCAAAAGGCAGTTAAGTCAGGAGGTGGATGGATGAAATACATCAATACTTACAAATCATCTGGTGCTGTGCTCGACAAAGAAACAAGGCTTTCCTGAACATGTGGCGTCTTGATTCATTTTTACGTGGAAAGTCCAATGAACCAACCCTGAATCATATGGTGATGGCTGAAGACTTGGCTTTAGGTACATTGATTCCCTTGGGCAAGTATTTCTTAGGGGCTATCTATCATATGATGCACTAGATCACTGTTCAAATGCGCCAGCATGGAGAAATACACTGTGTGAATGGCCCTTGGTGGTTTGTCCAGATGTGGCTACAGTCAATCATGCCGAAGATGACACAGTAAAAGAAAAGGCCTGTCAGACATATGGAGAAGCAGCCTCCTCTGTCAGCATTGACATAGACATTGGTCATCTCTTCAAGCTATTCTTCAGAGGTTTTGAGAATGTACTCTGGCTTCCTTATAGGGAAAATGAAAATTTGACCCTTCACTGCAAGTTTAGTTACGAGTCTAGGTGCTCAGACCAAGTGTCTATAGAGGTTTTCAATTCCTTCATCAAGCCTTGCACTTTACCAGCAGAGTTCCACCATGGAAGGTTACTGCGCCCCACTTATAAATTTTATAACCCAAACATGGTGGCTAGACAACTAGGATGTGGACAGCTGCCCCTAAGGCTGTTCTTCTCTAAGATCATAAAGCCCAGGGAAGAAATAAAAGATGATATGGAGGCCAAAAAAGTTTTTGAACTTGGATGGGACTTGCCAACATATGCACCTTCCCCACTTGGATTAATACATGCTGCCCATCCTCTGTTTGTTCCCTGGTGGCAAGAATGGCGTGCCCACATTTTCAGCATACCAGTGCACCCTCTATTGCAAGATCTACAGGCTCAATTTGCTTCTGACAATGAGGTAGTTTCCTTGCATCTATAATCTTACTTACTCTTGGATTTACTCTTAATTCTGATGCTCTGTCATTTACAGGATGTTGAACCTGTCCCCCCTTCTCAAGTGGCTCAAGATATTGTGGTGGGCCTATTCTCGCTTTGGGGTTAAATGCCCCCACTTTGGCGGCCTTCATGAAAATCCCAGCAGCTTTGGGTACAGTACCTTCAAGAGGAGGAAGCAAAAGGAAAGCCACTGCCAAATCAAGCAAGGATGTAGCTGTGCCAAGGAAAACAAGATCCAAGAAAACCAAACTGTCCCCTAAGGTACATCTTTATCAGTCTTTATTTTGGCAACAATTGTGCTTATATTTTTTTATTATTATTTTTTTTATTTGCAGCCCAGGTCAGACTTTCAAGATCGGCCAATGCTTCAGCAACCATTGAGATCCCTCCTTAGGCCTCTGCTGGAGATGCAAAATTCCAAGAAACTACTGACCACATTGGTATTATTCTTTTAGTCGATTGTTTCATTCCTTGGTACCAGATGTACTGATTAGTTCTCACATTTTGCTACTTTGATTTTTAGAAATAGACCAACCTTTTGGACAGGATAGTAGAAGAATCCTCCCCTCATGCTTTTGCTGATAGTGCAGAAATTCATGGAGCCATTGGTCATATTGGTAATGATTTTCTCCACATATCCTCTTTTCTTTCTTTTGCCAAACTTACCCACTGCTCTCTGCATTTCATTACTCACTCTCAGATGATATTTTGTATGAGATAGCAGAAGAATCTGCTCCTCACCAGACTTCACACTCATCATCCCTGGGCATCCAATCAAGTCCTCAACCAAGCCAGGGCAGGATCCAAATTGAGGGAGACTCTATTCAGAAGGTAAGGTCTTGTTCTACTGAATTCTTTAGTAAGCTTGATCAATCGGCTAATAATTTTCTCTTTTTCTTAAGGATGACATCAAGCCAACCGTTAGCTACTCCTTCACAGTTGAAGAGTACATCAATGAGGGAGGTGAAGAAGCTATATCTCAGCAGAGGTTATCAGCAGAAAACCAAGCTCGGCTAAAGGAAATAGCTCTCCTGTTGGCCAAGGACATAAACATCCTGGTCCAAGATGCAGATCAGATAAGGGACCTGGTTGAGCTCATTGACCAAGAAATTCCTCCAACTCTCAGGATCCCTTTAGAATCTGCAACTCATCTTGATGACCACCTTGGTAAGGTCAGGAGGGCAAACAAGAACATGGCTTCCAGAGCTGCTCTGCAGAGTGACAATCTGATGAAGAAGCAACAAGCCAAAGAGCTGCATTCTCAGATTCAGGCTGCTAAACAATCCTTGGCGACCTTGGAGCCTGAACTGAAATCTATGGAGAAGGAGAAGGCTAGACTGGAAGCTCAATTAGCCCAATTGAATGTAAAAATCCAGTCTCATAAAGACAAAATTACCAGCCTGCCAAAATCCAATGACGCAGCCAAAATCAAGATAGCGTCTGTTATCAGAGAGAACCAACAGACCAAAGCAAGACTCATCAAAATTCAAGGTTCTGAAGATGACGATAAGCAGGTGCTAGATGAGGTTAGCCGAATTAGAAATGATGCCATGGATGCAATCAAATTGTTCTTAAACGAGCAAAACATTCGGCTTGTAATATACTCAGATGTAACATACTATGATTCTGAACAATTGTATTCCTTGTTATGTTTCGGTCTTTTTCATCTCTGTCTGATTGATGACATAGCCAAATGTTCTAAGCTTCCCGATTAGAGGGATAGCTGACTGCCTCAGACTTCCCGATTAGGAGAATAGCCGATTCCTTTGAACCGTCGTTTTTTGATTTAGCCGAGCCTGGCCCAGTCCGGTAACGGCCCAAAAGGAGTAAACCCTACTTCGTCGCTTGGGATACTCCGAAGCATACGCCACGATCTCCACTTCGGCTTATAAATAAAGCCCTTCTTCGGCCTTCACTGTTAACTCCGACTAGCATTCTCATCACCGTCTCTTCATCTCTCTGCCTCATCCAACCCTAAGAAGAGGATCAATCCTTTAGAGCGTCAATGGCGAGCGGCGGCGATGATCGTGGCAAGCGTCCTGCCGAGAGAGAGGCAGAGGGAAGTCGAGCACCGCGCCGTCAGCGCCACGGGTGAGAATCAATCAGTGGCTCCTTTGCAGTTCATGCTTCATGTTCATCTCCCCTCACTTTGGTTTTCTTCATCTGCTTAGGGCGAGGGTCATCACTGGCCAGTACCACCTCCTGCCCCCGATGGTGGTGACTCAACCGGGCACCTCGGACCAGCCGGTCCCTGTCTCCGGTTCCCCCGGTTCGTCGAGCTCGTCGGAGTCCGACAACTCCTACAACGCCAACCCCTGGGGTCCAGCGGAATCGGAGGGAGAGGACCCTCTCTATGTCCACGAGGAGGCGCTTAGGTTCCGCAAGGAGAGGGACGAAGCCCGGAACGAGCTGGGCGATGTCTCCAAACAGTTCGGCATCGCGCAAGCCGAATGGGAGGATCAGCGCAAGCAGCTCTGCGACGCCATTACTGGTTCGGCATCCCTGCACAGATCTCTTCTTTCTTGATATTCTTCATGTACTGACTTGCTGTCTTGTTCAGCACTGTCTGTAGAGAATGAGCATCTGAAGGCGGCGGCGAATAGGGTGGCCGACAAGGTGAATGCCCAGGGGAGACTGTCGAGGCACGCCTGGATGCTGTGGACGGCCATGTTGATCAGGCCGTCATCCAAGGTGTGCACCTTGGTGTGTCCCTCGGTCTGGCGGCGATGTCCTCCCGGACCAACGAGGATTACTCCTTCCAAGCCGTCGGCTTCGCTGGTGGCCCTCCTCATGAGATTGAGGACATCAATGAGTGTCTGGAGCAGTATGAAGATCATGCTACTGCCCTCGCCGAGTCTACCAATCCTCAGTCTGTCCTGAACAAGTTATTCTAGGAGTAGTTTGTAATTAGGGATTTGAATGTAAATAATGAAATTACTTTTTGAAGATATGCTTGTTCATGACTCTTGTGTTGGATGCCGAATAGTTGTCTTCAGCATTTTTCTGAATCAAAGCAGCTCTGAATGATTTTCCTCGAATGCAGTGACGTCACTTTAGTCGATTAGATCTTAGTCTTGCATCGCAAACAATTTGACGTGTCACTGAATATTGTCATTCAAGGTTTCACCTTTCTCTTCTCCCGATAAACCAACCGGTCAGAATGCCGAAGTCAATTTCAAACCATTCGGCTAAACGTAGATATTTTTTGTACTAGAGGCGATATGAACCATATCGGCTGTTTTGGTTTCACAATTTTTTGGCTAAAGGCGATGTTTCTTCCATCGGCTATGTTTGACTTCAAATCCTTTTTTATGAACCAACTTCAACACTGGGATAAAATTTCTTAAGAAACCTTCCGTTAATAGCCCTGGTAAACTCCTCTCCAAGCAAAGTCTTCAAAATATATGCATTGCCAGGCACACATCTTTCTACCCGAAAGGGTCCTTCCCAATTCGGAGACCATTTGCCGAATGCTCTGTCTTTTGATCCAATCGGCAGTATAGTCTTCCAAACCAGATCACCTTCTGTGAATTGCTTTATTTTGACTTTCTTATTATAATATTTGGCAACACGTATTTTGTTTTTCTCAATGTTTTCCAATACCTTGAGACGAATCAAATGTAAATCTTCCAATTCATCTATCATCAAGTTCGTGTAATCTTCTTTTTTCAAATCTTTTTGCAATGTAACCCGTCTTGAACCTGATTGCAACTCCCATGGTAACAAAGCATGATGTACATAAACTAACTCATAGGGAGACGTTTGAGTTGAGCCATGACAAGCCATTCGGTAAGCCCACAATGCCTCGTTAAGAACCAAATGCCATTTTCTTGGTTTTTCATCAATCTTCTTCTAGATGATCTTAATCATAATCTTATTTGATGCTTCTGCCTGACCATTAGCTTGTGCATAATAAGAAGAAGAATTATACAACTTAATCCTCATGTCTTCGGTAAAGTCACAAAACTTCAAAGAAGTAAACTGAGTTCCTTGATCAGTCGTTATAGTTTGAGGGATTTCAAACCTATAAATTATATGCTCTTTAATGAAACCGATCATATTTTTCGACGTGACGTTCTTCAATGGAATAGCTTCAACCCATTTGGTAAAATAATCCGTGGCCAAGAGTACAAACTTATGTCCTTTGCTCGAAGGAGGATGAATTTGACCAATTAAATCTATGCCCCATCCTCTAAATGGCCAAGGTTTGATTATTGGGTTCATAGCAGATGCTGGAGCCTTTTGAATATTACCGAATTTTTGACAATCATGACATCCCTTATAATATTCAAAGCAATCTTCCAGCATGGTTGGCCAAAAATAACCAGTTCTCCGAATTATCCATTTCATTCGGTAAGCTGACTGATGTGCACCACACAGTCCTTCATGCACTTCATACATCACCCTTCCGGCCTCTTCTTGACTCAAGCATTTAAGTAATACTCCATCTATAGATTTGTAATATAGGTGATCATCAAGAAGTACGAACTTGAGGGCTTTATACCTGAGCTTTCGGGAAACTCTCTGTGATGGATCCTTTAGATATTTGATGATTTCGCATCTCCAATCATCAACACTCGAAACATCTTCATCTAGAGTGAGGACTTCTTGATTTTCATGATATCCAGAAGCAGCTTGAGCTAACCTATCTGCTTCTTCATTGTGCCCCCTAGGGATATGGTGCAAGGTTGCTACCCAAAAGCTTTTCAAAAGTTCCCGGCATTCTTCATAATATTCTCTTAACACATCATTCTTGCACTCATATTGACTAGTCAATTGATTAATTACCAGCTCAGAATCCCCGAAGATCTTGATAGCAACGGCTTTTATCTCTATAAGAAGCCAAAGCCCTCTAAACAATGCTTCATACTCCTTTGATTATTAGTAACATAGAATTCAATGGGAATAGCATACTCGAAAGTTATCCCTTGTAGAGAAATCAAGAGAATACCAGCACCACCACCACCCTTGCTACAGGATGAACCATCGAAGAATAAAGCCCAAGGCACAATGCTTACCATCTCAACAGAAAGGTCACGATGTTGTGTAATAAAATCAGCAATAATTTAACCTTTTACCGCTTTTGCCGATTCATATTTTAAATCAAACTCTGATAAAGCAAAAATCCACTTGCCAATCCTTCCATTCAAAATTGGCATCAATAGCATATGCTTTATTACGTCAAAACTAGAAACTACCACGCATTCAGCATTTAACAAGTAGTGCCGAAATTTGGTACATGAGTAATACACACACAAGCACAGTTTCTCTGTAGCCGAATATCTTGTTTCTAGATCCAATAGTTTTCGGCTAAGATAAGCTATTACTCTCTCCTTTCCTTCAAACTCTTGCATGAGGGCCGATCCTATTGTTAGACCATCGGCCACCACATACAACTTGAAAGGCTTGTCAAGTTGTGGAGGTACCAGCACTGTGGTGCCTTCATGTATTCCTTAATTTCATCAAAAGCCTTTTGTTGTACATCACCCCATACAAATTCTTAATCTTTCTTGAGCTTCAAAGTGGAGAGAAAGGCAAGACTCTTTCTGATACATTGGATATAAACCTTCTTACAAAATTAATTTTATCAAGCAGTGATTGTAACTCCGTGAGATTAGTTGGAGGGAGAACCTTGTCTATTGCTTCCATGCTCTTTTTTCTAACTTCAATCCCTCCTTTATGGACAAGAAATCCTAAAAACTCACCAGTCGAGACTCCGAAAGCACATTTATTTGGATTCATTTTCAAACCATGTTTTCTAGTGCACTCTAGAGTCTTCCTCAAATCGGCTAAATGCCCTTCATGGTTTCTAGACTTGACCACCACGTCATCAATATAAATCTCCACGACTTTGCCGATCAACTCATGAAATATGTAATTCATAGCTCTTTGATAGGTTGCGCCGGCATTCTTTAACCCGAATGTCATGACAATCCATTCAAACAAACCAATATGACCAGGGCATCTGAAGGCTGTCTTTGAGATATCTTCTATTGCCATGAAGATCTAGTTATAACCAGCATTCCCATCCATAAAGTAATGACTTCATACCCAGCTGCTGGTATCCATCCATCGGAGTAGCTTTATTAAGATTTCTGAAGTCTATGCAAACCCTCATTTTCCCGTTCTTCTTGTATACAGGAACTATATTTGAAATCCACTCTGCATACCTGTATGGCCGAATGAAGTTTGCTTCTAACAACCTTTCAATCTCCTTCTTCACATCGGCCAATATCTCCTCTTTATAGATCCTTCGTGGAGGTTGTTTGTAAGGACGATAACCAGACTTAATAGGTAATCGATGTTCAACAATAGAACGATCCAACCCGGGCATCTCTGTATAATCCCAAGCAAAACAATCTTTGAATTCCTTTAAAAGGGCTACCAACTGTGATTTATACTCCGGATTCAAACTTGCACTAATGTACATCGGCCTTGGCTTAGTACCATCACCAACATCTATTTCTTCCAACTTGTCGGCTGACATAAAACCATGCCCCAGCTTTCCTTTGTTGCCATCGATTGGATTACCCCATTAAAAATTACTGTGAGAGCCGACTGCTTGGATCGGCTGTTGATCCCTGTTGAAGACATTCACAGGACCTTCTCCCACACTTTACCAGAAAAACAATCAATACCATCGTATTCCCAATAAGCGTGCTCTCGGCAAAGAACGCTCACAGAATCATCAGCGTGGACAACCTCAATGTCATCTCCAACCCATTGAATAAGAATTTGGTGCATGGTTGAAGGAATGCAACAATTGGCATGTCTCCAGTCTCTTCCCAAAAGCAGACTGTATGCCCCCTTGCCATCAATGACAAAGAAGGTAGTGATCAAAGTCTTTGACAAAATCATCAACTCAACATGTACAGTTCCTCGAGTGTCAGAAGGGTTGTCGGCAAAATCCCTGATAACCATGTCGGTCTTCAACAAGTCTTCACTTGTCATCCCAAGCTTCCTGAAGGTGGTATATGGCATGATGTTGATAGCAGCCCCTCCATCAACGAACATCTTGGTCGAGAGGCTTGCCGTTGACATATCCTTTCAAATAAAGTGGCTTCAAATGGTGATATTTGGCTGGCTTGTCGAAAGTTGCCTGTTGTGTCAATACAAGCTGAGCCATCAAATCTTGAAACTCACTTTCATCAAAATCAGAGTATACTTCTTGGACATCTTGATTTCCAGGAGCTATGAATTCCGATGGGAGAAAGAAAGCCATGCATGCATCACCCGAGGGTCCATGCTCATCGGGTTTCTTTTTAGAGCGCCACACCGGTTTCTCTTCAGCATCTGCTTGTTTCAGCTCCTTGTTCCTCAAACGCTGGACCCTTCTCTTTTGGCTTTTTCTCAGTCCTAGAGGGCACCACTGTCCTTTTTGCCAGACGTATTCATGAGGATTTCCTTCTCCATTATATCCCCTGTGATGAGTCCATCGTTGATCTGCAAACCTCTTTCTTTGCTGATTTTCAAAACTATCTATTTTTACGCGCCGATCGTCCTCAGGAAATTGTATTCCAAGTCTTTCATGGACGGACGGCGGTTGACTCGAGACTGCCTGTACCCGAAATACTGATCACTGCATTCAGGGCAATTGTTTCTAGCAGGCAACTTCAAGCCTTCATTCCAGCAATGTTTAAAGAATGAACACCCCCAACGAGACTGCTCCATTTCTCTCACGTGCTCTTCTTGCTCTCTGCGATACACCTCTTCTTCATATCTTCGGCGTTCTTCTATAAACCTTTGCTCCTTATAGTAGTCCCGTTCTTGCTGCCTTTGCCATTTGTTCAGCAGAATACGCGACGTAACCCTAGGCTTAGAAGCTTCACCTCTTTCGGTTCGGCTTTTCTTGAATCGAACCTTTTCCTTTAGCTCCTCAGTAGTAATCTGCGCGATCGGGGTTAAACAAGTACCACTCTTCTTAGCCCTTTCAGAGGTCAACACTTTTACTTTGCCTTTACCTTTAGGATCGTCTGTAGAAACCATATTCATAGAGAAAGAAATCATATTCTGAGGAAAAGCCTGACCATCAACCTTCATTTTGCCATCGAACTTCAGATGTCCCTCTTGGATAGCCTTCTGAATCCACACTCTGAATACTCGGCAATCATTGATGGAGTGAGAATTAGTGTTGTGATAACCACAATACTTCTTGTCTTTCACTCCTTCAGGATGCAGCATCGGATGTCCATCTGGCAATTTGATACGTCCTTCCCTCACTAACAAATCAAAGAGCTTGTCTGACTTGGAGACGTCAAAGTCATAAGTTCCTTTTTATTGCCTCAACCAACGCTGGCTAACTTGAGTAGGCTCCTTCGCCCAAGTCAATTCAGCTGCAGACTATCTCATCATCATCATCATACTCATCCGCTTCTTCTAGAAAACTTTGGTACATTTCACTAGCAACATTCCCCTTTTGGAAGCGGTTATCTCTCTTGAACCCCTGAGCTTGATTATTCATAGTAGCCAGTCGTTGTGAAAGTTGACCGAGGTCATCAAACTCCATACCGAACAGTTTCTCTCTGACACTCGGCTGCATGCCTGCTATCGCCATCCCAGGCAACTGATCATCTGGTAAGTTTAATGAATAGCAAAGGTTCTTGGTTTCTCTAAACCTGCGAAGATACTCCTGCGGTGTCTCATTAGCTCTCTGCCTTAGACTCATGATGTCGACCAGCTTCTTTTCATTAGTGCCGGTGAAGAAGTACGCATGGAACTTCTATTCTAGTTCTGCCCACGTACCAATAGAATGGGCAGGCAGTGAGGTAAACCATGTAAAGGCTGGCTCTGTGAGAGACAAAGGAAAATACCGAATCCTCCAAGCTTCATCTATTGAGGCTTCCCCAAGCTGCATCAAGTACTGACTGATGTGCTCTATGGTGCTAGTATCATCTTGGCCAGAAAACTTGGTCAAATCTGTCGGAGGCTTCACTCTTGGAGGAAGTGCCACTCTATTATACCATTCTAGATAAGGAGACTTGTACGAATAGGATTGATTCTTCGGCTTTAGGCCGAATTGATTCTGCATCATATTAGCCATCCTATGCATGATGACATCAATATCTGACTTTGGAGCTCCACTTGTTTGTCTTCCAGAAGGTATTCCTAATGCACTCCTATATCCTGGATTTGGCAGAGCATCTAGAGCAGTATAATCAGTGAATTCCTGATATCCATCTCCATGCATGTTTCTTTGCAATCTGTTTGATGCTGGGGACACTTTAAAAGCTGACTGTGGCACATCTTCTGTCGTACCAAATGTCACCTGACCATAGGTAGGAGGCTGCTGTTTCTCATTAGGGACTGGTCCGTCTTTGTTTGAACCAGATGCTCCTTCATCTCCAGCAGGCTTTTCTTGGTACTTCGGTAGGTTGAAGAGTGTTGGTCCATGGATTGGTCCTGCATTCTCTTCAAAATACTTATCAGCCGCTGGGCCGAAAGTACTGACCATGATTGCACGAAAGGTGTTCAAGAAGGTTGTGTTATGATTTGTAATAGTTTCTCCCAAAGCCTTGTGAACCAACTCTGACACCTTTTGAGCTTCCTCCTCTTCAGTATAATTGGATTGATGCGGAAGAAGAACCCTTAGCAATGATTGCTTCTGGAAGACCTTATTGCTCCTGTTCTTGGAGAAGGACATCGGACACTTCTGCTGAAACTGATTACATGCTTCTTGAACTAACTCTCTTGAATTCTCGGGCAATTCATCCAAAGTCACATCCGAGCGTGATTGTTGCTGATTTCGGACATCTTGAGCAACGGGGTCCCACCGGCGTGCAAAAAGTGTGTTGACACGAACGTGGACGCCGCCGTGCCTCACACACGGCAAGCCGGAAAGCATGGCTTCAATCGGGTGCCCGGACAGTTTGGAAATCCGAAAGCGTGCCAGTCAGTTTGACCAGAAAATTGACAAGGGACAAAAGATTGTTAAATACAAAATCAGAACGTGCCGAATGAGACCAGACAGTTCTGTATATACGGCCCTGAAGCCACTTACAACGACATACAGCTATAGAAGCTGTCTGCCAATCATGCATATGATTCATTTGGTTAATATGAAGGCAAGACATGTAAAGCATTGATTGCCGAACACGCATGCATGAGAAGACATATTTGAACAAGTGAAAGTTAACTACGAGTTGAAGCATAACCAAACTCGGCAATCAGCCGACTCGGGGTCCATGAAGAAGGAACGTGCAAGCTATCACGAGTAAACCAATCAAGAACTTGTATCTGCCGCATGATACCTAATCCTATCAAAGTCTAAACGTTTCTAACATGCAAGAACCCACAACATGTAACAATCTAGATTGATCTAATCCGGCTACGTAAGCATATGATCTATTTATCATGGTAATAAAGGAATAAGAACCTTAGAGGGCAAATAGATCTATAAAAGTAAAGAGCCAAAACTAACCAATCTAGATTGGGCAAAAGAGTGTTACAAATAAATAAAAGCATTAAACACATGCAACACGTGATAACCTAATGAATCTATTAGACCTTGCCAAGTCTAATAGAGCCGATAACTATCTTGCTTCCCTAAGCTATCAAGCGGACGCCTGCCGCACGGCCATCTATTCGAGATAAACAAAGCATAAGCAAAGACTTCTTGATCATCAAGCAGACGCCTGCCGCACGGCCATCCAGTCGAGACAAACAAGACTACTTGCATCAAAATCTAAATCCACCGCATGATACTAGACATGATAGCAAGGTTGCCGGAACTTACGGAGGTCGATGGATCGATGGCTCCTCTCGAAGAACTCGACGACACGACAAAAGGACTCGAAACTTGGCACGGGGCTGGTTGTGTTGATTTGATTGTGAATATCCTTTACAATGGTCGAGGGTTCATATTTATGCCCTAGACACAACATAAATCTTAAGAGATTACGATTACACAATACATTAAAGGTAACTCAAAAGTATGGCAATTCTCTTGCTACAGCCTTCTTTGGAGTCCTTGATCATCACGCTTCTCGCCTTTTATTCGGCTTCCTGCTTGCCACATTTACTTCCCGAATGGAGCAACCGCCTTCAAGGATAGCCGACCGCACGAACGCTTGCCGAATCGCCCAGAGTCAGCCGACCACACGGACACTTGCCGAACTGCCCAGAGTCAGCCGAATGGATGCTTACCGAATGCTCTTGAATACTTGCCTCTTGTGAGCACGCCCGCATCGCCCATTGTCATCTTCTCGGCATTTACCAAAATCCAGTGTTAACAAATACAAAAGTACCTCAGAATGCAGCTCCGGGCGAGAGAGCTGAATCCAGAAGAATATAGCCACGAAGAAGCACCGACAGGCTAGAATTCCTCCAGAATCTCTACTCCTCTACTCAATCTCTCTAATCTCTAAACAAGAATAGATCTAGATGAACTGGTCTCTCCTAATTGCTACATCTAGATGAACTAGAACTATATCAACTAGAGGGACCCTAACCCTGATTTATGTAGAGAATATGAAGCACTGGGGTGTAGAATGCCACTAGAAAGGGCCTTGGGGCATCATTATATAGGCCGAGGTGGAGTAGGGGGCAAGGAACCGCTACGTCATCGATCCACGTCTTCATGTTATGTGCACCGTTGGATCAAACCGACCTTAAATCGACGTAGGGATGCTTTACTTAGGTGCCAAGGATGCGTGGGAGGAAGACTCCAGAAGGCGGCGGCCAGATGTTGACCTAGGGCGCCGACCGGTGCTAGGGTGGGGCCGGCCGACCCCACCTAGACTCCCCTATGGGTCCCGCTGCTTCAGGTGTCTTCTGGACCCTTCCTAAGTCTAATGACGATGATTTCCCATGCGGATCAGTTTCGTGATAATTATGCACTCTAATCCCTCTTTTATGCTTTTCTGAAATAATCCCTAGAAAATATAGAATATGCAAAACTCGTAAAAATTGTCAGTTAATACCCTAGACTAGTGTGTATTCATGTGCCTTTTCATGTCTAAAGTTCTAATAAACATTGACGTTATCCACCGTCAACATCCGCTTGATTGTGGAGCGGGTTCCAGGCCGGGGAAGGAAGATCCTCGTCTAGGAGAGTTTCGAGACAGAAGCGCCACGGGATTACGGTAAGGTTGTTGTCAATACGACGATCTCACCGAAGTGCTCTGGTTCGATTGGTTCAAAGCTGCAAGGTGCTAGGAATCAGAGCGATACAATCAGAAATGGGAACGTGGAATTCGGTGGAGGAAGTATCAGGAATCATAGCCATTTTTATGTGGAGGAGTTTCCTTCGATTCAGGAGAGTGTGCGTCATCGATTACAGGGGCGGCGGGTCAGCATTCCTATTGATACCTCTCAGCGACGATTTGAGAAGGTCGCTACAGGGGCGGAATTCCCATTTGAGCAAATTCAAGCGAGCTCTATGAAAATCAAAGAGGTCCCAATTAGCTTGGTGTGGTCCATCAATGGCGGTCCGCCGCAATGCGAACAGATTCAGTCGCCGAAGAAGAAGATGGCTCCGGTGGGGTTCATTTTGAGAGGACCCACTGGTCAGCGTCCATGGTTCAGGTTACCGCCGAAGGTGAGGATAGTGCCAGGTATTCTGGGACGAGACCTATCAGATGCTGCATGTGTTGCAAGCTTGGCTGGTGGTAGCCATTTGGTGTGCGGGGCAGGGAGGTGCGGAGA
Organism: Chrysopogon serrulatus; assembly: GCA_015844335.1. NCBI lineage: Eukaryota > Viridiplantae > Streptophyta > Magnoliopsida > Poales > Poaceae > Chrysopogon > Chrysopogon serrulatus. The sequence goes on from JADLZL010002213.1 coordinate 223,268, forward strand.
ACCAGGGCCCTCGATCCCCATCGAGTGTGATGCTATTCAGTCACAATCGAGTCCAAACCCTAATCTGATCCCAACCCCTTCTACACCTCCAGTCAAACTACCCAGCTATAGATCCAATATTGCCAGATTTGTTGGTCATCTATGGGGAAACCGGCGAAATCCTTTGCTTTGGCCATGCAGACAGTTCTAGCTAAAGCTGTGGTGGTCAAGATGAATCATGGTGGAAAGCAGGGCTGGGGCGCCGGCGGTGGTGGTTGGAAGGGGGAAATCAAGGGAGAGGTTATGGAAGGGGAGCTCAAGGAAGAGGAGGTGGTGCTGGGCGACATTTTTGGGATCGTCGAGATCAGGGGGAGTTGATAAGGCAGGGGGATCTGATAAAGCTGGCTCATCTAGAGAGCTTACTCAGCAAGAATCTGTTGACAAGGGAAATGATGAGAAGTGGGAGCAAGCCACGGCTAAAGCTACTGAAGATGTGCTAGAGAAGGAAGAAGGAGAGATGCAAGAGAAGAACAATGAAGAGAAGCAGCCTTTGAGTAAGAATTCTTGTAACACTCAATCTAATACTAATCAGCAGTAGAACAGAATGGCTTGTGAGATTTGTGGGCTTTTCAATCATTGGACTAGAGATTGTAGGAGGTTTTTCTATGAGATTTGTGGTTTCAACAACCATGTTGCATATGACTATAAAAGATGTGTCCCTGGAACACTGGACCTGAGTTATGTGCTGCTCAGGTTGAGGATCGGAGCTTTTTCTACATAAAGGAGTGCATTGATCCAAGAGTGTCCAGGGATAAAGAGAGCATTGCTGTTATCTCCGTCCTTGAGGGACATGCAACTGGGAAACAAATAGAAAAAGAGTTTACAGATCTGGTGGGAGCTACTTCTTGGAGATGGATTGCCATGCAAGTGAGTGAGAATAGATTTGTCATGAAATTCCCAAATGCACAGAAGGTGAAGGAGCTCGGGTTATTTTTACGCTTTGACCATGAGATCGGTTAATGCTCGGATGAAGATTTCTTCTTGGTCTCCCAAGCTTGGAGCCAAGGGAGAATTACAGGTGGCATGGTTCAGAGTCGGGGGATATTCCAATTGATCGAGGAGGTCTATCGAGAACTTGTGCAAAAGTAGGAGGATTGGTGGGCAAGGTCATGGAAATTGATGAAACAACTAGGCTGAATTCGAGGCAAAGTGAGAATGAAAATTGCTTGTAGAGGTGTGCTCAAGGTACCTAGAGTGGCTGAAGGGAATCTTGGTATTTATCTGCATGATTTCATATTTGAGAGGGAAATAGAGGAAGTTGAGCTCACTAGAACCCTGTCTAGTGGGGTAAAAGTGGGGAGAAATGACCATCCTGCAAGAAAGCTGGAACCAAGAATGTGGAAAAAGCTATTGTTCTCACTGGTGGATCTGCTCGACAGGGTGGTGGTGCTGCTAGTGGTATCAATACCAAAAAGGGTGGAGACCATGATGAGCTACCTGAGGGGAATTCTGGTCAAGAACAGAGAGACAGCTCTATCAAAGCAACTGAGTTAGATCAAACAAGAAATACAAATGCAAGTGAAGACAAGGAGACTGGGGGAGAAAAAATGATAATGGATGAGACTGAAACTAGTTTGGGGGAGAAAGTGTACATCCCTAAGGAGATACAAAGGTCTGATGCCGACAGTGAATCCTTAAGTGACAAGCTAAGAAAGATAGATGCATATCTAGAGAACACACAATGCTCCCAAACCAGCAAAAAGGTTGAACACCAACAAGCTTGTAATATGGTCATTGGCCCTGATATAATAACTGGCAAACTGATGGAAACTTAGATAGTGAAGAATTAGCTGGGTAGTTCAGAGGAAGAGGTGAAAACAATGTGGTCAAACAGTGATGCTGAAATAACAAAAGCTCTCCCCTTAGTTGAGAAAAATACACTAAATGAAGAACTGATAGCATCTCAGGAGAGTACTATCACTGAGGAACTGAAGAGTGGGGGACAGCTGAGGGAGGTGAAAAAAATTATAGTATACTGGGCAACAAGATTGGAATGGATCCTGGGTTGTTGACATCTGCTGATTACACTAAAGATAAGGAGGCTGACCTCAAAAAGCAAGAAGACAAGGAAGCTGACAACAAGAATCAAGAAGCAGTTCCTGAGATGAGGAGAAGTGTGAGACTGAGGAAGGATGCTCACCTTACCACAAGCCAAAAATATGAAGCTATGGCTAAAAAAAGAGCTCTAGAAGGTAACACTGATACAATCCCACTACATAACACTAGTTCTCTTGTGAATCTTTCAAAAAATATGGGAGTAGTGATCAATGATTCTGATTTTGCTACCCTTAATTTAGTCAATGATATCTAGAATGCCAAAAAAATCTTACTTCTGAAAAACATAATAAAAGCATGATCAGTGATGATAATATTGTATCTAAGTTTGTTCCTAGTTTACAGGTAGATAAAAATGATATGAATGATGATGAGGACTCGAGCTTGAAAAAAATATTGGGACAAAAGTCCAGAGAATTGAAAAAAAAAGAGAGGAAAAAATCAAAATCTCCCTAAAAGGGAAGAAGCAAGACCAGGAAGATCTTGGCTTGCAACTTCAGATTACAGAAGAAAAAGCTCTTATGAATCTAGAGAAAAAAAAGAAAACCAAAAGGAAAAAATGAATATCTCTAGTCTTATTTGGAACTGTAGGGGTCTAAAGAAAAAAGGTGTCTCTACTTATCTGAAAAATCTGATTTCTGAGTACAAGTTTCATTTTATTGGTCTTCAGGAGACTATGGTCTCTGATTGTTGTGATGCAATGTTAAGAAAGTTTGATATATATCAGGAATATTTGTGGAAATGGAATCCCTCTATAGGGAGGTCTGGAGGTATTTTAGTATGAATAAGTACTGAGAGATTTGATGTTGGTTCCTTTAAGCAAGGTGAATTCATGTCACAGATGAATTTGTGGAACAAAATAAAAAGAATAAAATGGAATTTGATTGTGGTATATGGGGCTGCTCAGGAAGAGAATAAAATTAAGTTTCTTACTGAACTGTCAAGGTTTTGTGCTTCAAATTCTAAACCTCTCCTAATTGGTGGAGACTTCAATATCATAAGATACTCCAAAGAAAAAAAGTAATAATAATACTTGGGGTACATAAGTTTACACCCCTGTTTAACTCCCCCGATTAATTTTTATGAACTAAAAGATGTAGTCATGGTGGTGGATTGTATACCTGGTCAAATAATCAAGAAGTTCCCATTATGGAGAAGCTTGATAGAATCCTGATTACTAAGGAATGGGAAGGGATTTTCCCCAAAGTTTTGGTCAAGAAACTACCTAGAGATATCTCTGATCACAATCCTTTGATCATTACCTCTGAAGGAAATTCCAATCTTCCTTTTCTTCAATTCAAGTTTGATTTGTCTTGGCTCAAAAATCCAGATTTTTATCCACTAGTTGAAAAAATATGGGACAAATCTTGTAATGCTAAATCTGCCCTGGACAGAATTCAACAGAAGTTGGAACTTGTCAAACAAGTATTTCAAGGGTTGGGGCTTCAACCTACAGGGCGAGATGAGAAAGAAAAGAGAAATATACAGAAAAGAGCTAATTGAGATTGAGGAGGCCGAGGAAAACTTTGGGTTATCCAGTACCCAGGTTGAGAGAAAAGCCTGGTTGCTGTGTGAGAATATGAAAAGTTTGGAGCTAGAAGAGAACTATTGGTATGAGCGAAGTCATAACAATTGGTTGCTTAAAGGGGATAATAATACTTCATACTTTCATAGTATAGCAAATGGGAGAAGAAGAAAAGGGAAAGTTATATCTTTAGAAAAAGATGGAAATATGATAGAAGGGGATGACAATTTATTGAAACATGCCACAGAATATTATTCTGAATTATTTGGTCCGTCAGAGGAATATCAAATACAAAATGGATCCTAACATTTGGAACAACATCCCTAAAGTCTCTGAAAGTGACATTGCTGAGTTATGCAAGGAATTATCTGAGGAAGAAATCAAAAATGCCCTCTGGCAAATGGAAAAAAACAAGGCCCCAAGCCCTGACAAAATTCCTATTGAATTCTATAAGACCTTCTTTTGGGAGATTTGAAAGAAGATATAATGGAATTATTTCATGATTTCCATTGTCAAAAAAGTTGAAATTAGTAGACTCAACTATGGGATCATCACTCTGTTACCTAAGATTAAGGAGGCCAAGAAAATTCAACAATATAGACCCATTTGTTTGCTCAATTGTGCGTATAAGCTTATTACTAAAACTCTAACCTTGAGGATTGAATACATTGTTGATAAGCTGATTCATCAGACACAAACTGCATTTATGAAAGGGAGAAACATTATGTCCGGAATTATGTGCTTACATGAAATTCTTCATGAGACAAAAAAGGAGAAAGGAAATTGGAGTTGTTCTAAAACTAGATTTCGATAAGGCATATGACAAAGTAAGTTGGAAGTTGTTATTCACTTGTTTGAAGAAGAGAGGTTTTGATAGTAATTGGATCAAACAAGTGGTATCTGGTGGGACAGTAAGTGTAAAGATGAATGATAAGATGGGCACTTATATTAAAAGTTACAAGGGAGTTCGTCAGGGAGACCCACTATCTCCTATCCTTTTCAATCTCGTGGCTGATTGCCTCACCACAATGATATTGAAAGCTTGCAGTCGAACATCTGTTCTCTAGTCTAATTAGTCACATTATACCAAATGGAGTAGCTGTATTACAAATATGCAGATGCCACTATCATATTAATGAAAAATAGTATTGAGGGTGCTGTAAATATGAGAATACTATTATATATGTTTGAATTGTTAGCTGGCCTCAAAATTAACTTCAACAAAAGTGAGATCTACATGATTAATGATGAGGGGACATGGGGGCCCGTATATCTTGAGATTTTTAAGCGTCAAGTTGGTCTATTTCAATCATTTATTTGGGAGTTCCTGTTAGCCCTAGCAAACCGAAAGTAGTTGACCTTCCATTGACTGAAAAGGGCAATAAAAAAGCTGGATGTATGGAAGAGAGGAACTATGTCTATAGCTGGGAGGACCACATTGATCAGTGTTAATTTGAACAATACTCCAATTTATCATATGTCAGTGTACCTATTACCCAAAACTATTATCAATATAATGGAAAAATCCAGGAGAACTTTCTTCTGGCAGGGTGGTGGAACAAAGAAGAAATACCACTTGATTAAATGGGAGATTATATGTAAGAGCAAGAAAAAAGGTGGTTTGGGGATAAAAAATTTGAGAAAAATGAACATCAGCTTACTGTGTAAGCGGTGGTGGAAGTTAGAAAGAGAAGAGGCGCTATGGCAAACAATTATAAATCACAAATACCTAAAGAAGAAGTCTATACATGATGTGTCATATAAAATAGGGACTCCCCAATGTGGACGAGATCCGCTTAAAATGAAAGATTTGTATTTACAAAACAGGACTGTAGAAATTCGAAGAGGTGACAAAGTCAGATTTTGGTCGACCCTTGGTTATACACTGAGTTCTTATCATCTAGATTCCCGCTACTATTTGAGCTCTGTAATGAAAAAACAATATCAGTGGCTCAGGCTTATGAAGCCAGAAACTTGAGTTTAAGAAGATGGTTATATCTTGATTTGAGGGAATGTTGGACTAGTATATGGAGTGATGTTATGAATTTTGATTTAAGTCCGTTGAAGGATGAGGTTAAGTGGAACCTAGGAAGTAATAGAAAATTTAGTGTCAAATCATTGTATGATTGGTTGACTGAATCCGAAAATGGATCATCATATAAACATATCCGGAAAGGCAAAATACCGGCTAAAATTAAGATTTTTTTGTGGCTGATTTCTAATGATGCTATCTTAACCAAAGACAATCTTAGAAAAAGGAACTGGCAAGGTGACCCAAGTTGTGTGTTTTGTGACAATGTAGAAACTGTAGACCATCTATTTTTCACCTGTTATGTTGCAAAGACAATCTGGTCTATCATTGCTATATGTCTAGGTGCCAATAATATTCCATGTACATTTCAACAATGTTGGTTGTGGTTTGATAAATGGTTACCAAACAATAAAAAGACTCATGCATGTGGTATTGCGGCTGTTTGTTGGGCTATACGGAAAGCCGAAACAAAGCTTGTTTTGAAGCGGAAACCGATTAACAACCCGATTGAGATCATCGTCATATAAATGCTCTTGCAAAATCTTGGGCAGGTTTGTTCTCGAAGGAAGACCATGCTCAACTATGTGCAGTGAGCTGACTTAATGCTCGGTGGCCAAGGAGACACTTGGCATTCGACAAAGACGACAAGTAGACCATTTGGCGATTCAAGACGATCGGGCGGCGGATGATGAAGTCATTTGAGGAAGGGGTGCATCTGAAACCAAGAATCTTTATCCTCTGGTGGTATTATGATGTAATTTCAAGGATGGCACTTTTAGTGTGCTTTCTGTGATGACGATGCTGTTCCGGCCTAGCCCCCAGCTTAAGTAGTGGTGTTGGTGATGTTCTTTGAAGTCTTTTTTCTAGGAAAGTCCATGCGAACTATCTTCCTCTAGGTGTCTCTTAAAACTCTTTTCTATCACGGATCTTTGTGTATTTCCGTTATGCTATAATAGAAATGAGATGATCTCGCGTGGAAAAAAAAAATATGGTCAGTTCTAGGAAAGAATTAAACATGGTCACCACCCAAAACCGCTTCTAGGAGCATTAATTGAACCGACATAGCAAGATAGGGCCGAGCGGTGCTGGGGGCGGTGCGGCCGCACCAGGGTATCCGCACCCTGGCCGGCCTATCTTGGTGCGGCCGCACCCTAACCGGCCTGTCACGCCACTGTCTTGCACTGGCAGGCTTTGCTGGGTCTGGGCTTCCCATGTTGCTTGGTGCTTTTGTTGGTGGACATCGCCTGGGCTTGCTACCTGCATAGGGATGTGGGGGGCAACAGTCCTTACTTGTGTCAATAATAAGCAGAGCAGCTACTGCTGATAGCTGCTACTCCCTCCGTCCCAAAATAGATGACGTTTTGGGTGTTCGTGTCACAAGTTTGACTCGATTTGTAGAAAATACGTGTAATATTTATATCTCCAAATAAATTTGTTAAAAAACTAGATCTAAAGATCTTTTCAAAATACTAATTGTGATACTAATTAATGTTATTTACTATTTTTAAAAATTACTGGCAATCGTTTCTCGGGAAGCGAGAGCGACCTTCCTTTTGGGACGGAGGGAGTAGGCTTGTGTGCGCCGGACTGTGGATCGCCAGCGTCGGCAGTTGATTGGACTGGGCCTGCTCCCTCTCATGAGCGTGCTGCTGCCATAGCTGCACAGCCATGTGGGCCCCATGTAGTTGTGGCCTGTTAGGGGGTGTTCGGCTGATGAAATAAGCTGGCTGATAATACAAACCGGCCAGTTTAGTGTGAGAGAAAATACTGTTTAAATGGCTGATAAGTCCGGCTGATAAGATAAGCGAACAGGGCCTTAGGCTTTGGTCATGGACAGAGCTGTGCCGTGCAACTTTGATGCTGATGCTCTTGCCCAGCTGCCTCCTGTAGCACTTTTGTCGAGCCTAGCAGCTGCTGCTGCTGCAAGTTTCCTGCTGTGCCAGTCCCACGTGATGATGCAGTACATAATTTGGGGAGCAGGCCAAGCATCTACGTGATGCAAATATATACACGTTGACTTCTTAGCTTGTCCTTATAAGTCTCTACGTATATACTCCCTTTGTCCCTTTTTATATGTCACTTTGTGGATGCGTGTCACAAGTTTGACTTGATTTATAGAAAATACGTACAATATTTATATCTTTAAATAATTTTGTGAAAAAACTAGAACCAAAGATCTTTCCAATGATACTAATTATGATAATAATCGATGATATTTATTATTTATTAAAATTGCCAGTATTTGTGTTTCGGGAAATGAAGCGACAAATAAAAAAGGGATAGAGGGAGTATGCATATACATTCCCTCGCTCTCTGTGCATATATGTATATTTATGTGCACAAATCTCATGGTCATGATTAATTAAATCCTTTTGCAAGGTAAATTTGCATCACGACTATAGCTCTGCTATATATTCCATTTAACGTGCATTTTCAGTATGTCCTGCAAAATAATTAAGAGAACCAAAACTCATAGAACTTGTTAGATAAAAGGCCTATCTTGCCCAAATATATTTTATTTATTATGATTTTAATATACTTTGACGGGTAAAATATTTGCAATAAGGACCGCCAATAACTCCCCCACACGTACCTCTTGCTCGTCCTCGAGCAAAGCTTTAGAGATGAAAGCAATCATGATCTTAAAATTCTCAGATATACGGCTTTCATGAAAATCATTCCATCTTATTTCTCATACAAGTGGGATATGTGGTATTGGCTAACATGTTTTCTTAGGTTGTTGAAAAATGGAATAGTTCTCGAAACAAAGTTATCTTCCTAATTTCACATCTTAGCAACTTAGAGTTTTAAAAAATTTTCACAATGAAAAGCATAGATCACTTGATACTCCTCAAATGGCACTCTCAAATCACTCAAGTGTGTATGATTCCTCATTAAGGCATAGCAATGTTTTACCTTCTTTTATCCTTCCTACCTCTAAAAAGGCCTTATATGGAGTGTTGGGTAAGGATAAACAAGATAGCATACTTGTATTGCATATATTGTAAGTCAAATCAAGGAGAGAAGTGCCATACCCTTAGATTAAGATGTGCATGTGTGTGGAAGATGATATGCTAAAAACTATACTCTTTTTGTAGATAATATGATCTCTCTACTATATTTATTATTTTAAGACATGGCATCTTTTTTTTTGAATACATAAGCCTTCAAGTGCTCATCTTTTTTTTTAATACAATGGACCTTCATGTGTCTATTTTTTCTTTGGGACCTTCATATGTCCCGGGCTATTGGGAGCCTAGGGCTTCCTATTGCTTAGGGAAGCCCGACCAACCCCCCACCAACCCAGCCAAACCACCCGACCGGGAACAACACGCGTGGGCGGGTGGGGGTGGCGGTCCCCCACGCTACGTCGGGGACAGTGGGCGCGGTCCCCCCGCAGCGGCCGCGAGAGGGGTGGGCGCGCTCCCCGGGCGGACGCGTGTCGCGCGTCTGCGGCTTTCCCCGCTTCGGAGGCACGCTGGCGCGTGGGCACGCAGCGTGTGCTCGACCCCCGGGCGGGACGTGACGTCGCGTGGGTAGGGCGGGGTTTGTGTACAGAATGCATAAAAACTCTACGAACCATGTATACGGATCCACATACGTAATACAATGCATACGAACCTGGTGTTTTGAGTCATACGAACCTTAGAACGGGTATTCAAACGTACGTGGTTATAGATCTGGTGGGGTGCGTGTACAGAATGCATATAAACTCACAGTACCATGTGTATGGAAGTCATTACCAATACCATGCATACAAACAGGTTGTCTTGTGCCATACAAATATTCTATTCGGTACACACACATACATATGATTACAGTCCGGTTCACAGTGCATGTCTACAATTATATATAGGAAAGCATAACCAATACCATACATACGAACCTTTAGTCTTGTGCCATAAAAACTTTCCAACAGGCATTGAAACATACGTGGTTACAGATCTGGTGGGGTGCGTGTACAGAATGAATATAAACTCACAGTACCATGTATATGGAAGCCATTACCAATACCATGCATACGAACCTATTGTCTTGTGCCATATAAATCTTCTATTGGGTACTCACACGTGCATATGATTACTTGTTCGATTCATAATTCACAGTGCATACCAACAATTTTGTATAGAAAAGCATAACAAATACCATACATACGAACCTGTTGCCTTGTGCCATACAAACTTTCCAACAGGTATTCAAACGTACCACGTTAAAGATTTGGCGGGGTGCATCTACAGAATGCATACAAACTCACAGTACCATGTATTTTGGAAGTTATAAGAAATAATATGCATACGAACCTGCATTTAAACACATAGTTGTATAAAGGCATACACCCATTTTTTAAGTGTTGTAGAAACCCCACAGTCCCGGACATAGTTTGTGTATAGTCAATAGTGTATAGAAACCAGATTCAGGTGTTGTAAAAACATTTTGTGCTGTCCATATAATCAAATCACAGCACTCGGGCGCACTTAAATCTAATATTTACCTTGCATACCAATCATTACTCCTAGTGCATATGTTGTAGTGCAAAGTAGCCTATTTTGTCCTGATGCATACAGCCTATTGGTCTCCGATGATCTTTGTGCTTGCTGACATGCATACAAACCATGATTTTTAATGTTAATGCCTTCCAAAGTAAATGGTTGTATGCAACGATGTTTCTAGATGTACTTGTATGCGTTGCGTAGTGACTTCGAACGCATATTGTACCGTTTTGAGGCATACAGACATGTTGCTGTCCACCCGACAGGATCCGTGCAGACAAAAAGGAGGGTTTTGGCTGACCCATATAACACCCACGGCTGGGGTCCCATCCAGAAACATTCTAAACGTGGGGGGCGAGGGTTCCGAGGGAGAAGGAGGAGGGAGCCCGGATGGAGATGGGTGGTGGCCATGACAACGCTGGCGACGAGGATGGGTGCGGCGACGGGATTCCTGACAGCGGCTATCGACGCCGTCTACCTCTACTGACAGTGGCCTCGACGTGGAGCTGCTCTCCCGGTGCTCCGGCACCGACAACGGGGTCCACGGAGGATTTCGTCACGCCGATCCGGTGCTGCGTGGCCCGGGTGATCCGGAGGAAGATGCTGCCCCTACTCGTGGCGTGCAGGGCTGCTTGTGGCCACCGGAGCAGGCATGTGCCGGCTCGCACGAGCAGGACACCCCCACCGTAGACTGCCTCCACACCCCTGTGAGTTATCTGTACCAAACCCCACTTCGTTGCTCTGTTCTTTGTCAATTAGAGACATGAAAAATTGTAGTTTTCATCTTTTTTGTATGCGTGACCAACAATTCGGTAGCTCAAGATCATATCTTTGCTGTGGATTTGGCTCGTGTGAGATATCTCGTGCAAAACTTCTTTTTCTACGAACTAGGTTACTTGACATGTGAAAACTCAGAGTTTGCTTCGCTTTTCATGGTGGTTAGCTCTGTGTGCTTATGGATCTCGGGTTGTATGCAGTTTATTTGTTGAAAAATGTTATCTTTAGAGTACACCTAGGGCAAAGGGATGAACTTGCTCAAGTAGTAGGCTCCAAGGATTGGTACCTACGTTGTTGGCTCATCCAGCATGTTTGTATGCAGTTAGTTGGCTGAAACAACCGCACTTTAGAGACTGGCTTTGACCTAGGGATGTACTTTTCCTATACAAACTGTTATGTATGCATTTGAGATGTTAGTTGTATGCACTGTTTAGTTGCATCTTCTTTAAGTGATGGTTGCTGACTTCTACTATCTGATTATTCTCTATATACAGTATAGACTGCAGTTTTATACTTTGTAATTTAGTTACATCTTTAATACAGTTTGTTTGCATATTCTAAATGAAAAATTGAAATCTTTAATATGTCTCTATTACAAACACTAAGCTATAAGGGTTTGTATACACTGTTTCCTGATGCCGAGAGTTAGAGAACTTCTCGCATAGGTCTGTATGCTTCCTGAATTGAGGGTCATTCTATTACAACTATAATCGTGCTGGTATTTTGTAAATACAGCCTGAGGACCTTGATGAACGCCTTGTGCCAAGGGTCAGTATGCAGTTCAAGTCAGTCGAGGATGCGTACCGATTCTATGCACAGTATGCTGCGGCAGTTGTAACACCCCGGTCTAGGGCTTAATAGGATTAATATGATACTCATACCAATAAGTTGAAACTTCTTTTTTGGAAGCTCATCTCGAAAGAACTCCAGGGTTAAGCGTGCTTGGCCTGGAGCAATTCGAGATTTGTGACCGGCCGGGGAATTCGTTCCCGGGTGCGCATGAGTGAGGACAAAGTGCTGTGAGAAAAAAGACCGGTGTTGGTCGTGAGGGTAGTATTGGTCCTATTAAAGCTGTCAGATATAAGCGAGCCCGGCCTCGAGGAGGCGGGACGTTACAAATGGTATCAGAGCCGACTCTCGCGGTTTCACGGTCGCGTTTGTCGCAGTTGCGCAGGCATGGTGCGCATGACTGGTGTGGATCCGTCGTGGGTCACAAAGATGGCACATGCGCCGGGCATCGACACACGGACGTGGCCAAGGGAGGAGGTTCTCGGCTGGGGTGATCGACGAGGACGTCGATCGTTTAAGGGGGTGAGGATGTAACACCCCGGTCCAGGACTTAATAGGATTAATATGATACTCATATCAATAAGTTGCAACTTCTTTTCTGGAAGCTCATCTCGAAAGAACTCCAGGGTTAAGCGTGCTTGGCCTGGAGCAATTTTAGGATGGGTGACCGACCAGGAATTCGTTCCCGGGTGCGCATGAGTGAGGACAAAGTACGCAGAAAAGACTGGTGTTGGTCTGTGAGGGTAGTATTGGTCCTATTAAAGCTGTCAGATGTAAGCGGGCCGGCCTCGAGAAGGCGGGACGTTACAGCAGTGGGCTTTGGCATCAGAAGTACCGTGAGAAAAAAGGCGTCAAGTGGCTAAACTGTGTGAGGGAGGGCAAGTGCAAGGTGAAGAAAAAGAATGGGAAGAAGGTGCGCAAGAAGTCTACAAAGCGGGTTGGTTGCTTAGCTGGACTTAAGCTCAAGAAGGTCTTTGATCAAGAAAAGCGTCTCTTTTCAGTGATTATTGAGGTGGCCAATCTGAATCACAAGCATACATTCCTGAAAGATCCTGCAGCCACAAAGAACTTCCATTGCAACAGACAGTTTGATCCCACGTACCTGGAATACGTTGGTGGGATGCAAGACAGCCGGGTACCATCCCATTGTATACTTGACAACCTCTCGCATCTTCATGATGGTCTAGAAAATGTGCCCCTAACTCGAAAGCAGCTAGCAAACATATAAGTGGTTCCATCTTAGTTGCATATGCATGCTTGTTCCATAGTATATGCATCATATCGTCAGTCTTTCAAAAAAAATAGTAACCATGTTACTTCTTATATTATGCATCTCACTGTGTATGCATCAGTAACTTATGGTGTATGGAACTGACTGTGCTTGTATGAAATAGAATGTATGCTTGAATGCATCACTAACTAAGGTTGTATGCATCTGCATGTATACAGGAGAGCTGTCAGGGTGAGGGAAGCCCAGATGGACGATGTAGCTAAATTGTTGGCTTTCTTCACTGAATGTAAGCGGGAAAATCCATAGTTTTTCTGTGACTTCTTGCTAGACAGCGATGGTAAGATTGTGAGCATCTTCTGGTCCTCCGCAAGCATGCAAGGAGAGTTTGTGGATTTCGGTGATGCCGTCACGTTTGATACAACCCATAGGACCAACTTGTATGACAAGCCACTAGCAATGTTTGTTGGTGCTAATCATCACATGCAATGCACCGTATTTGCCTTTGTCTTGCTTGGTGACGAGACAATTGAGACGTTTGAATGGGTCTTCAAAACATTCAAGACCTGCATGGGTGGCAAAGTGCCTGCTTGTATCCTCACAGGTATGCCCTATTTTGCGTTGAGCTATGTTGTGGCATGTTGCTTAACGTTGTATGCTAAACTAGACAGGTTTGTATGCAGTATCCTTTGTACTGTTTATGCTAACATTGGAACTATTTACGTGATTTGTGGACCAGGACCCGGCAATGCCAGTTGCTATCCATGTGGTTTTCCCGAATGTGGTGCACCACCTCTGCTTGTGGCATGTGATTAACAAGTTCCAGCCATTGCTAAATGAGCTGTACGTAAGGTTTGAGAAGCGGTTCTTCAAAGACAAGTTCCGCTCTGTCATCTACCATCCACTGACTACGGTTGAATTTGAATCTGCGTGGTCAATGCTGCTGGATGAGTTTGAGCTCCATAATGACCGGACATTACAGGCCCTTTACCACATGAGGTCCGAGTGGGTGCCGGCCTATTTCAAGGATGACTATTGTGGCACGATGATCTCAACGCAAAGGAGTGAATGTGTAAGCAACATCGTGAAGCAATGCCATGTGGATGCAAACACACCTCTGCATCTCTTTGCCAAGCAAATAATGAAGTTCATCCATAGGCGTAAGATGGATGAAGCAACCGAAACATATGGCTGCATGGTACGTATGCATGGCTAATTCTGTTGATACCTATATTTTTTTTGTGGTCTGTATGAACTAGGATCTTGTTATGTACACTAGTTTGTATGCTCTAATTGATGTGACTACATATAGGATACTATAGTATCAATGATAGTATGCTGCAAATTTATGGCATTAGGTTTGAATGCTGTGTGCCTGAAGATGTTATGAACTATTTATGCAGCATGCATCGGTTTATATGTATGCCAGTGTTGCTTGTTTTGTATGCACTGACTTATTTTATTGCCTTCAGAGTGAGACGGTGACAAACTCATGTTGGCAATTTGAGGTCAGAGTTGCCCGAGTGTACATAAGGGCTGTGTTTGAGCGCTTTGAGGAGACGATGAAACGTGCAACGGCATACCGCATAACAGCAGACACAGAGGGAGGGCCAAATGCATGGCTGGTGCAGCATACAAAGAATACCCAGAAGATTGTGTGGGGGCAGCACCAGTTCAAGGTGATAGTAGACCAAGAGCAAAGGTTTTTCACTTGTGAGTGCAAGCAGCTAGAGCACACAGGTTTGTTCGCACAATATTTTATGCATATTGTCATAGCTTTATATGCATGTATGATCTGTTGAAGCTGAAATAAAAAAATGATATCACCCCCTTGCATGTGTTTATCTAGGGCTGTTCTATGTGCACTTGCTACGGGCATTTATGCATGTGCAACTGGAAAGGATACCAAGCAAATATGTCTTGCAGCGCTTGTGCCAAAACGCATGTCATGAGGTGCCATTTGAACGAGCTGATCGAAGACTGAAGGGTGTCGACGGCGAAACAAAGGCGTACAGGCATACGTTGGTGCTCACAAAAGCAATGAAACTTGTGAGGTTTGCTTGTATGTCAAAGGCTGGATTCGATCGATCAATGGATGGTCTGGATGACCTCATCAATCTGATCTCTGGTTTGGAACCTGACATCCATGCGCAGGACATCGACTTGGACGATGAAAGAGTAAGCAGCCAGTCAAATGCAACTATATATAATTAAATTCGCTGCCATCCATGGGATGTATGTCCATATGTGACTTTAATGCTTGTAAACCTAATGCAGGTTGCAGAAGAGTCATAGCCGGAAGATGATCGACCGCAACCAACTTGGAATGTAACAGATGAGGTAAAGTAACTGACGCATCTGTTATAGGTTTGTATGCATTGATTAACTTCAGCTTGAATGTAAGAAACATGTCGTTTTGTCCTTTCTTCATGTATCCAATCAGGAAACTGGAGTGACCAACACTCAACACACTTGCGATCCATCGTAGGTCGCAACAAAGGATCAGGGACAGGTATGTTATCCGTGTATTATACCATGTGTGTTAATTATATACATAATGGCTGGTGCTTGTATAACTGGTTCATTCATTATACCCATTGTCAAATTTGGAGTACATATGCAGGAGGTGCAAAACAAAACACAGCCGGGTAGCAGCGCTGTAGAAACCCACCGAAATCAAATGGGCCACATTGAGGTACAATACGGACTGGTATACTTCTGTTTATATACACTGTTACCAGGAGTTATATGCATATATATTGATCGCATCTTAGTTTTGCTAGGAAACTTGGTTTTGATGCAGTGCAATAGTGGTATGTATTCACTTATTGATTTGGCTGCACAGTGTGATTAAATTTGTCGTCACCAAACTTGGTTTTGATCTTTGTTGAGCATTTGGTTACGTATGCACTTCTAATTAATAGTTTAGTATTTGATAATGGTTTGAATGTTATGTATGACTGGTTTGTATGCATCCAAAATATTTCCTCAGATTGGGTTGGGAATCAGTATTGTGAGGCCAGACAAGGCCAAGTCGAAGGGCAGGAACAAAGATGCAACTGAAAAGAAGGAGCTGAAACTGGGAGCAAAAGGAGAAAAGAAAAAAACAGAAAATGCAAGAATTGTGGCATTGCCGATGGCCACAATGCGTCTACATGCTTGCAGGTATAGCCTATGTGAATGCATATCATGTTACTGTATAGTGCATAACATCTTAGACTTCGTATTAAAGGTGTAATTTTGCTTTGAATTATGCAGGTGGAGGCAAACCGGTTAAGGCTAGCGAGCCTTGCAGGCAAGAAGAGAGGCCAACCACCGGGGGCAAAAAACCGAGTGAGGGATGGTGTTGACTCGGGACAGGAAATGACTACCTCGAAAAGGCGGTGCTTTGTGGTCTCTGATGACGAAGAAGATGATGAAGATGCTGGACAGCCTGTGAGGAATGACCTAGATGATAGCCCCAATACAGCAGGTCCCACAACCGCTACACGAAAGAGAGGAAGGCCCCCTGGAGCAAAGAACAAGGCCACCTTGCAGAGAGCACACATGCAGTCCTAAGTATCGAATTCAACACACAAATACAAAACTTGCTTTAAGTCAATTTTTTGCCATTATTCACTTGTTTCATGTGTCTGCATTTTATGGTTCTTGTAACCAGCAGCAGTTTTGCTAGGATCTTGGTTTTGAATGCAGTGCAACAGTGGTCTGTATTCACTTATTGGTTTGGCTGTATGGTGTGATTCTAGCTGGCAGCCAATATTTTATGATTGGTACACAACTATGCTTAAGTGTTGATGAGCATTAGTTCTATATGCACTTCTCATTAGCTTTGTTTCTTGGAGCTAGTATGTTGTATGCACTATTAAGTTTTTTGAATGTGAAGTAATAATAAGGTGAGTTCTGTATGGAATGCAAACTATAGTTGTCCCTGTACATAGGCTTTGTACTTACAAGCTGTGTTTGGCATAACAAAATGGCTTCAATGCTTCATATAATTAGTTTGCAGCACTTTCATTTAGATCCCTAGGTATGTATGCATCGTTACGTGGGTCTGTATGCATTATAACCTGGGTCTGTATGTGCTATGTGAAATCGGTATGTACACTTCTCAAGGAAACGGCTTGTCCATTGGGAGCAGAGGGAATTTGGGTCTGTAAGGTGCGAAAATACAGTTTGTATGTATTGTCGGTTATATTTCTATGCACAGTTTGTCAAATTGGTATGTATAATGTGACTTACATCTGTACATTGGTAGGTTTAATAGACTATCAGGAGGCATATTAAACAGTTCATAAATTTGTAACCAAGGAACACTAATAAAGCAAACATATAAACAAGAAACCAAAAACTGGATTAATGTAGCGCATTCAAAGAAGATAATATACTGCCTTTCACAAACTAGTGAACGGACACCAAGTTTCAGATCCGTACATCATACAATGTTCATCAACATAGTAACCAACAGCCTATACACTAAGACCAATTTCCTAAGGGCCTATGATCAGCTAGGTAGAAAGTGAGGCCGGCCGAAGTTTCTCCAACTCTTCCGGTAGTGGTACGCATTGGTTAGCCTGGTGGAATAGGATGTACTGCAGCATCCAAGCCTGAAGATCTCTGGAAGTGATCTATAGTTGTACAAAAAACAATAAATGTTAGAACAAATGGTCAACACATGTACAGCATGAATGCAGGTGGTTTGTATGCACACTCTATACTGAATGAACACAGCATTCTATTGCTGCAGATGAATGACAAAAAGTAGCAACATTGAGTATCTATGCTTACATTGCCATCCCACTCGACGTTGACTGTTCTGCCATTATTGTGAATCATCAGCTTGCAAATGAATGGACCATAGTCATTAGAGCCAAGTTCCATGGAAGGGCCGCCAAGCATCATGTCAAAACCGTAGTTGCCAAACTTGGGCATAGATGTGTGTGGCCTAACTGTGTGGATTGAAGTACTCAGCCACCGGATCATGTGCTGGCACCACTGTGCCTTCACCCCCTCGAAGGTCACCTGCCTCTTGTGTGTTTGTTCGTACCCTTTTCCAATCAAATCCCATGGGTTTGGGTCAAGGATATGGACCTTTTTCTTCCTTAAGTTGATCATTACTGAGAAGTGTGTGTTGCTCCACACAGGTAACACAATCTGCACACATAACAATAAAGAAACCCAATACAAGGTAAACAAGCTTGGCTTTACAAACAGTGCATACAAACCATATTATAACTATGTACTAAGGCAAAAAGACATAAAAACATACAAAGGCAACCAAAAGACTATATGGACAATATATGGGGTATCTATGCATACAACACATTGTGATAAGGCATACAGCTATGTATAACCCAAGCTACTGACAAAACATAACAAATACTATAAAAAGTGAGAACTTTGGACCACAAACAGTGCATACAAACCATATTAGAACTATGTACTGAGGCAAGTAGACATAAAAATATACAAAGGCAACCAAAAGACCATATGGACAATACATGGGGTATCTATGCATACAACACATTGTGATAAGGCATACATCTATGTAGAACCCACGCTACTGACAAAACATAACAAACACTACAAAAAAGTGAGAAGTTTAGACAACAAACAGTGCATACAATCCATATTATTACTGAGTAATGAGTCAAATGGGTGTGCAGCGCATCAACCGATGACCATATGGACAGTACATGGGGGTATCTATGCATACAACACATGCAGTGATAAGGCATACAGCTAAGTATAACCTATGGTACTGACGTCTTTCACTTTGTTGAGCTCTTCATCCAGTGGCAAATCGATGTGCAGCGCCTGATCCAAGGCCTCCTCATCGAATTTAACAACCTGATCTCCGTAGCTTTGAGATTCGGGGTAGATGCGAAACTGCAATTGACGTAAGAAAGTTAGGACATGCACTAAACAATATACGAGAATGGAAGAACAGCCAGTCCAGAATGGTACCCAAAGATCCAAGTTTATGTAAAGCCGTTGGCCATCTTTCCAGCGTGGGTTGGTGCATGCCTCGAGCTTGAGACAACGCACAAAGCATTGCACGAAATTATCATCCATATTCTTGTTCGGGCCGAAGGAGGCAGCAACTTCGTTACCCTTGAGTTTAAGATCACCATAGTTAAAAAGATATGACCTGCAAAAAATGATGCACGGGATTAGACAACAATAGGTCATGGTCAACGCTACACCTATATAGTATAAGGACATAGAGCACACAAAAAATGAGATCAGACATAATATGAATAAAGTGCATCACAGCACCAGACAGACTAATAGCATGTATGCATACAAGTTAGTTTGGAGCATACAAACTAGTGAGGAGAAGCATTCAAGATGGGAAGCTATTTACTTACGACATGAATGGCAGTTCAGCGCCAAAGATGAACATGGCAAGTAACTCTGATGCAAGGTCAGCTGTGGCACGCGGAGCGGGAGGTGCCGAGCTCGAACCTTCCTCTTGGATTTCAGGAACCTTGGCCGCCGGTGTGGAGTCAAATTTTGGTGGCTCTATATGCAGCTGTCCGGCCAATACCTTACCGATCTCAGCGGTACATAGTGGTTCGCCTTGACTCATTGATTGCGTGTACACCGGCTGGCAAACAAACCAATACATCGTGTAAACAAAGTGCAGAAACAATATGTATATTAACCAAAAGTAAATACAAGCTTTTCAAACAATGCATATAAACCATACTGAATCCTGACATATATGGTAACATGATGAGGTTAACAATACAGCACACAAAGATATAAGATGAAGAAGTGCATAACAGTGGTATCCCTCCAGATCAGATCAAGTAAATTGACCAATAAATTATTCATTCGATTACTTCTTAAGTATGAGTGACCATACTGACATGCATAGAACTTATGTCCACATTGCATACAAACTAGTTGAAACAGTTACGTAGGGACTGTATGCATTGTCGTGTAAGGCAGGTAACCAACCTGAATATTGGGGGTAGCATCAAACTGTTGGCCCTAACTCATTGATTGCGTGTACACTGGCTGGCAAACAAACCAATACATCGTGTAAACAATGTGCAGAAATAGTATGTATATTGACCAAAAGTGAATACAGGCTTTGGAAACAATGCATATAAACCATACTGAATCCTGACATATATGGTAACATGATGAGGCTAACAATACAACACACACAGATATAAGATGAGGAAGTGCATAACAGTGGTATCCCCCCAGATCAGATCAAGTAAATTGACCAATAAATTATTCATTCGATTACTTCTTAAGTATGAGTGGCCATACTTACATGCATAGAACTTATATATACATTGCATACAAACTAGTTGAAACAGTGCGTAGGGACTGTATGCATTGTAGTGTAAGGCAGGTAACTAACCTGCATATTGGGGGTAGCATCAAACTGGGGCCCACTCCCTTCACTGGAACCAAAGATGTCCTCAAAAAGAGCGCTCTTGAAGATGTTCTCCACGTCGTTCATTGCAACATTAACTTCTGGGGGCTGCTTAAACAAGGCATCCTGGCTGTCTCCATGGTCCAGATGGAGCCAATCCGAAGCTAAACCACAAAAGCAGCGTGGTGGAGGAAAAAATAAGTGGTTAGTAACTGAAACTCATTACAGAGCATGATGCATACAAGCAGGAATTATTATGCATAATTCTATATGTCTTAGGGCATTCTGGCCTTCATTACAGGAGAAGGGAGCGGCCGAAAAGGGTCATTCCCTTGCAGCAATCGGATCCTTACAAGCAATTTTGGAGTGGCCATCATGGCCACTCCAAAAAATGTGCATAGGTTCACAATTGGGACTAAATCCCACATCGCGTGAACTGATTACAAAGGGTACCAATGTCTATATGAAAATTTATAAAATGTCTAATAAATATTATCAGTCCTTAGTATTGTCATCGTCCTTACGTGATCCATCAGGGTTGGGGACATGGTCAGGGGACTTGCTGTAATTTTCATCTTCGGCACCGATTTGTGTCTTGGCGCCCATCCCACCCTCATTCTCCTTCTCTATCCTTTGGCGCTCTTGTTCCTCGGAGAACCTGTTATTCCAATCCTCTATCTAGCTATCAGTTAGCCGTGATTCAGGGGGGACTCATGTTGTGTGCCTTGGGTAGTTGCCTCATCTATGCATACAGACCAATGTTATTACTGGGTCAGACAAGAAAAGAGTACGCATACAAACAGTATTGATTGAATTTTATACCATTGATCTCATCCGTCGTGTCCTGCTTCTCATGTTCCTTTTGCTGGTGCTCCTGCTCCATCTCCTTTCGCATTTGTTGTTCCTGCTGCTGCTTTGTTGCTCCCCTTTGTTTCTCGCGCCTGCCGCTACTGCCGATCTTCTTTGGAGCCGGTGCCGCTGGTGCCGGTGTCGCTATCTGCTGGTCTTTGCTACTATTGCTGCGCTGCGCTTGCTCCTCCCGCTTCGCCGGTGCTCATGCTCCATCTCCATTGGCCCTGAACATAGGTAAATAGTGAAGCAGCTGGCCAAAGAACGTACCGATGCGTACAAGGAGCATACAACCACATGTACTTCTTTGTATGAAACATTGCATACAAACCTAATGCCATATTCATACCATGCTTACGATGTACACGTCCCGAGTTGGTAGAAATACAGTGCATACAAAGTTAGATACCAATACACGAAAAGGGGCACACCAGTCTTTTGGTGGGGGTGTACATCCGCATCCTTGGAAGCTTCTGGAGGAGTGTTACCAGAGGTGTTAGTCTGTGGTGAAGGGGGCAGAAATTGAGCATCTAGAACAGAGTGCTCTCCTTGACCGAGCTCTATCTCCGTCTCCTAGAGACTCTTATGCGTGTCCTGCTCTATCATTTGTGGCTGCTGCGTCTCCACCATTTTCTGCCCTAGCAGAGGTAGCGACAAACGAAACCGGATTAGCCGAGCTGTTACAATTCTAGGTACGCCGCAACCAGTTGAGCAGCAGCAGTTGCGTACAAACGTAGCCACAGATGCATAACAGTCATACACAGAAATCATAGAAATCTTACCCGCGTGTGAGGGCGCATCTGCATCATTGGCAGGCTCATCTTGATCCTGGGCAGACTGATCAGCATCTTCCCCAGCTAGGATGATCTCAGCAAAATCACCAACGGTCCTGGTGAGCGTGGCCTGGTTGAAAAGAATCTTGTCGTATGCATCCTTTAGGATGTCCATTTGCTTTGCTATCTCTTCGTCGTGGCGAATAACCAAGGCCTCCATTTGTCACCGCGTCTCAGGTTTTAACTTTGCAAACCTGGACTGCATCGATTGATACAACTTAGGGATGTAGAAGTCAGTTGGTGGACCTCTCATGGGGTAGCATGTCTAGGATGGTGGTCGAAACTACAGATGTTTGATGGATATATCTCAGCAAACAATACACATCATCATATTAACTTGTATGCAATAATTGATTCATCTTCAAATGCGATGTAACTCACTACCTATGATGTATACAGACATTTTTAAATATGCATAATATAAACATGCAGCGAGTAGGCTGTAATATAAGCATGAAAAACAGTAAGAGGTATAAATACAAACATGCAAGAAGTATGAATCCAAAATATTGTGCATACAAACTCATAAAAAGTATGTAGAAAGGCCCACAACCATGCCCGTGTGTATAAACCCATTGATAGTAGGCCTATAAATATGTCAAAAATAACTTAGCTATGCAATGCATACAAAAACACATTATGCACAAAAAAACAACTTTATAAGTTTATTTGTTTTATACGGAGCAATATGCACCAAATGCATACCATCAGTATCTATATCATATACATAATGGTATCAGTATCAGCTTCGCATAAAAAAGGCGATGTGGACAAAAACCACAACATATATCAGGCAGCAAAAAAGGTCGTAGGGAATGCTTACATCGAATCTGCCGTAGCCCATGATGTGGTGGCCCTCATAGATCTGGTCAGCCTAGGGACAGCTTGTTCACTATTTCAGTATCAAAGTGGCCAATGCGGGGGTACTGAAGCCGATCCGCAGGGCCCCAAGGGTGATCCGGCCAGTCTAAATACCACAGCTGTGAAACAAGCATACATATATTATTAATGATGCATACAACTGATAACAAATCTTGAAGCTCTCATGAATCAGATTTCCATGCTTACCAGTAGGGCTACGGTGCAACCAGTTATAGAGTATGACTGCTGGTACTTGGCAATGTCCTCATGGAATCCCCGGACACAGCGTACAACGTCACAGAAAATCAGATGGCACCAATCCCATTCCTTGTAATCTTCCATATTCCTAGTTCTCTCAATGTCTGTGTTGTTGATATGGAAGCTACCTGAAGGGAAGAGGAGCCAATTGAATAGCACCATGAAGAAGCAACACATGGTAAGGTTGTCGGTGCCACCTTGTGCTACACGGGCCTTGCAAAATTCAATGGTTATAGTCCCGCCCTTAGTGATTCCGAGCTCTTTCCTCAACTTGTCAGCTTCATCAACTCTCTCAGCATAGCCATGATGGTCTTGCGGCGATTTTCCCGCTGCACGCAGTCCAAGCACATAATACAGAATTTTCCTTGGTGAACTTCATCTCCTTCCCAGGTCCACCATCGAACACCATGGTATCTGGGTCTGTGCGACACAGCAGCCATTGGAGAATAGATGGTAAGCCTGGACTCGTTAATTTGAAATCAAGCAGGCTTGTGAATTCATTTGCAATAACAAAGTGGTTTCTCTGCTCCTCCGTTAGTGATTGAAGCATTTCAACCACGTCGAGGGGGTCCGCACGGATATTCCAGCGGGTGGCCTGCATGTGTTCGATGGACTATATGTCAACGAACAACAAACATTAGGTGCGTATGCATCATGATGGCATCTTCACAGAGCATATAAGTCAGTACGTATGATGTATACAACTATACAAAAATATGCTTAAGCTACACCATCTTAGAATGCACGCAGTATGTAGAAAACCATTGACGCTAACCCTACGAATATGTCCAACACCTTGTATGGACTATGCATACGAACCAGTGCCAGTCTGCCTAAGAGCATGCCATACAACGTCTATTGACAAGTGCGTAAAAACACACGCCAGTACGACTAACAGCTTACGAACACATTGAACAAGACAAAATGCACACAAAACACATAGACTTAGAAATCATACCTTGTTAGCTGGCTCCGGTATGGTTTTCCAATAAGGACCCCGGCGTGCTGGTGGTGCAGCATCCCCCTAACAAAAAACAATTATGGTTTGAACACTATCATAACTAGAATGCATAATATAAGAATACAAAATGAGGGTATGATAATACTCTATCAGATCCTTGAACTGCATATGGATCAGCTTCTATTGATCGAGCACGACACCGACTTGGCGCTGATTCAGACTTCTAACAAATAACAAATGTAATTAAGGAAAATCAACAGATGAGATAATACAAGAGGCACTATGATGCATACAAGAAAATAATAACAAGCATACAATCACCAAAAAGAATGAGCTCAGTATAAAATGCATCGGCGGGCATTCAAGTGAGCCTCACGCATACCTTCTGCTTGGCTTCCATTCCCTCTGAAGTAACTTCTTCCCTTCTAGTCCGAGGGCGCCTTGCAACGGATGGAGGCACAACCTAAGAGGTAACAGTTCAAATTAATGGTGCCCCCTAAGCCAATATAAGCTGCATACTGATTATCAATATAATGCATAGATACATACAACAAGGACAATGAATGCAGCGCATTGCGTCATATAAACCCCTATTCAGTAAAATATACTTCAAAACACCATGCATACAAATAGTGCATAGGCAATTCAAACATGTGACATGTTCTTTATCTACATGTAGTTGTTCAAAAATAGTGCATACAACTACAACTTGTATTGCATATCATTATATAAACTTGAAAGTCAAGCACATAAACATACTACAACAACTACATCCGAAACTGGTAAACACATGGGCAAGTCAATAGAGTGATACAAGTCATTGGATTCTAAGATGCATACAAGTTATTCATATATTGCATACACATTTCACCATTTTCATAATACACTCACTGATTCAGTAGCCTTTCTCTTGCTTCCCCAAGAGGGCTGCTCTTTCTCCCCACACACCGATTCAAAATGCAAACACCAAAAAAGATCAACAATGCCGTCACGAATCGATCCATGTATGCATGTAACCATTATAACCACATGTGCAATTCAATAGAATGACACAAGCCATTGCATTCTAAGATGCATACAAGTTATTCATAGATTGCATACACATTTCACCATTTTTCATAATACACTCACTGTTTCAGTAGCCTTTCTCTTGCTTCCCCGAGATGGCTGCTCCTTCTCCTGCACACCGATTCAAAATGCAAACACAAAAAAAGATCAACAATGGCATCAAAAATAGATCCATGTATGCATGTAGGGGGTGTTTCTACACGAACCTGAAAAGTAACTTTTTTAACAGTTTTTGGCACATGAGCAGCCGAGGCTGGTATCTTCCTAACCACCACACGTTGAGCGGAGCGAAAAGTGCGATGAGGGCTCGGTGGCGGGGATGGTGGTGGCGGACGCATTTGCCGGTTGCGGTCTTCGAAATCGTCGTCGTCATCCTCAGAGTCAGAGCTGATAAGCGGACCCTTCGCTGGCCTCTTCTCTGTTGCGATTTTGCTCCGTGGAAAGGTTCCCGTCCTTTCGCCGCTGCCCTTGTCGCCCTTGCGGCGGCCCTCCTGCTCCACACGGGCGCTGTCCCCCGTGGGGTCGAGACCACCGCTGGCCTCTGTAGCCACGCCCGTAACCGCCGCCCGGGGGCCCGGTGTCCGCACTTTCGCTAGTACCTCCGCCGCCACCGGCGCCCACGCATGGTCGCGCCCGCCGCCGCTCCCTGCATGGTCGGGTCCGCGCCGCCTCCTCCATGGTCACCGCCGCCCCCGACACCACCATGGTCGGTGCCTCCGCCGTCGCCTCCATGGTCTCCGCCGCCACCTCCCCCTCCATGGTCGCCGCCGCCCCCCCCCTCCATGGTCGCCGCCTCCGCCGCCGCCATGCTCATCTAAATCCATGGAGCCCTAACAAAAAGAATGGATTTTTCCACTAAAATCACAACCAAATCCCGAATGGAAACCGCACATGAAGGTGGAGGACAAATTTGGACTCACCAAACCAAAGCGTGGGGGAGAGCAATGGCAGAACCGTCGCGGATGATGCGGGCTCGGACAGGGAAGTGGGGTTTTCGAACCGCCGTCCTGGGGTTTTGAAACGATGTCCGAACACGAGCGGTTTGGGGAGACCACGTTTGACTCACAATGATTGAGACGGTTTCATTTATCCACATGGTCCCCGGATATATATACACATAGAGAATAAGTAGATGATGCATACAAAGCACAGATGGAGTGCATACACCATCAAAAAAACCGGCAAATGGAATTTTCAGCGCATACAACCCCCAACCCTATAGGGGGCATGTTTATATAACTAGGGAAGACTGCATACAACCCTCCCGGAGCCTCCTCACTGGGGGGATTTATTCGGGGATGGTGCGTGGCCCACTAACCCACCCTCCAACCCCTATAGGGGGGAACCCACCCCCCAACACCCATAGGGGGGATGTTTATATAACTAGGGAAGACTGCATACAACCCACCCGGAGCCTCTCCACTGGGGGGATTGAGTCGGGGACGGCCCATGGCCCACCAACCCACCCCCCAACCCCTATAGGGGGATGTTTATATAACTAGGGAAGGGTGCATACAACCCTCCCGGAGCCTCTCCACTGGGTGGGATTTAGTCGGGGACGGCCCGTGGCCCACCAACCCACCCCCTAACACCTATAGGGAGGGATGTTTATATAACTAGGGAAGAGTGCATACAACCCTCCCAGAGCCTCTCCGCTGGGGGGATTTATTCAGGGACGGCCCGTGGCCCACCAACCGACCCCCAACCCCTATAGGGGGGATGTTTATATAACTAGGGAAGACTGCATACAACCCTCCCGAAGCCTCTCCACTTGGGGAGATTTATTCGGGGACGGCCCATGGCCCACCAACCCACCCCCCAATCCCTATAGGGGGATGTTTATATAACTAGGGAATAGTGCATACAACCCTCCCGGAGCCTCTCCACTGGGGGCATTTATTCGGGGACGGCCCGTGGCCCACCAACCCACCCCCCAACCCCTATAGGGGGGATGTTTATATAACTAGGGAAGACTACATGCAACCCTCCCGGAGCCTCTCCACTAGGGAGATTTATTCGGGGACAGCCCGTGGCCCACCAACCCACCCCCCAACCCCTATAGGGAGGATGTTTATATAACTAGGGAATAGTGCATACAACCCTCCCGGAGCCTCTCTACTGGGGGGGATTTAGTCGGGGACGGCCCGTGGCCCACCAACCCACCCCCCAACCCCTATGAGGGGATGTTTATATAACTAGGGAAGAGTGCATACCACCCTCCCTCAGGAGCCTCTCCTTTGGGGGGATTTAGTCGGGGGACGCCCGTGGCCTCCAACCCACCCCCCAACCCCTATAGGGGGGGATGTTTATATAACTAGGTAAGACTGCAAACAACCCTCCCGGAGCCTCTCCACTGGGGGATTTACTCGGGGACGGCCCGTGGCCCACCAACCCGCCCCCCAACCCCAATAGGGGGATGTTTATATAACTAGGGAAGACTGCATACAACCCTCCCGGAGCCTCTCCGCTGGGGGGATTGAGTCGGGGACGGCCCGTGGCCCACCAACCCACCCCCCAACCCCTATGGGGGGGATGTTTATATAACTAGAGAAGGGTGCATACAACCCTCCCGGAGCCTCTCCACTGTGTGGGATTTAGTCGGGGACGGCCCATGGCCCACCAACCCACCCCCCCTAACCCCTATAGGGGGGATGTTTATATAACTAGGGAAGAGTGCATACAACCCTCCCGGAGCCTCTCCACTGGGGGAGATTTATTCGTGGACAGCACATGGTCCACCTACCCATCCCCCAACCCCTATAGGGGGGATATTTATATAACTAGGGAAGAGTGCATACAACCCTCCCCGAGAGCCTCCCTTGGGGGGGGATTTATTCGGGGGCCGGCCCGTGGCCCACCAACCCACCCCCCCAACCCCTATGGGGGGATGTTTATATAACTAGGGAAGAGTGCATACAACCCTCCAGGAGCCTCTCCACCGGGGGATTTATGCTGGGACGGCCCGTGGCCCACCAACCCACCCCCAACCCCTATGGGAGGATGTTTATATAACTAGGGAAGACTGCATACAACCCTCCCGGAGCCTCTCCACTTGGGGAGATTTATTCGGGGATGGCCCGTGGCCCACCCACTCCCCACCCCCAACCCCAATAGGGGGTTGTTCATATAACTAGGGAAGAGTGCATACAACCCTCCCGGAGCCTCTCCACCTGGGGGGCATTTATTCGGGACGGCCCGTGGCCCACCAACCCACCCGCGGCCCCTATAGGGGGGGATGTTTATATAACTATGGAAGACTACATACAACCCTCCCGGAGCCTCTCCACTGGGGGATTTACTCGGGGACGGCCCGTGGCCCACCAACCCGCCCCCCAACCCCAATAGGGGTGTTGGTATTTTTAACTGCACTCCATTTAAATAAGTTTTAAGTAGGATTATCCGCAAGCGCACAGATATCATACCGGTGTCACATTTTACCCGGAGGTTTTAAATATCGTATCCACAGAGAACAGTTGTGATAATGACAAAGTGTATAGACTTAACCCTACAATTAGGCATAGATCATATCAAGAAAAAGAGAAATAACTAATGTACTCTAGTTCGACTCTTAGGTAAACTTTGTATAATATCGTCTTATCGGGCAAGTGACCTGAATAGGAGAAGAAACAGAGTAATCTACCTACCGGACACCTATCGGCACATGCTGTCCTATCAACGGAAGTGGACTACAGAGGATTCAACGCAGCCTATAAAGTCACCTACGCGAGCTACCACTATCCGGCTAATCGGGGGGGACATCCACAAGTAAACCTAGCCTAGGCACCACGCCTACACTACGAAATACTACTTCAACCAAGCAATTACCAAGATCAAAGTCCTCAATATGAGATGTGAACTAAAGAACGAATATAAACGACTGCTTACTTGAATCAGAATAGTAAATACAAAAGTACCTCTTAACGCAGCTCCGGGGGAGGAAGTGAATCGGGAAAGAATACTGACCACGAAGAAGCGCCGACATGCCGGAGCTCCTCCGGAATCTCTACTCCTCTACTCAATCTCTCTAATCTCTAAACAAGACTAGATCTAGAAGAACTAGTCTCTCCTAATTGCTACATCTAGATGAACTAGCTAGAACTAGATGAACTAGACTAGATCAACTAGAGGGAGCCTTGGGCGTCACTATATAGGCCGAGGTGGAGTAGGGGGCAAGGAACTGCCACGTCAGCGATCCGCGTCTTCATCTCATGTGCACCGTCGGATCAAACCGACCTCAAATCAACGTAGGGATGCTGCGATTGGACTCCACGCAACCGAGGGAGGAAGACTCGAAAGGCGGCGGTGATCGGGTGGAGTTAGGGCGCCGGGGCGGCCCGGGGGGGCCGGCCGGCCCCACCTTATCTCCTCTGCGGCCCCGGGCCCCTTCAGGTGTCTTCTAGACCCTTCCTGAGTCCTCTAGCGATGTTGCTCCGATGTGGATCAATTTCGTGATAATTATGCATTGAAATCCTTCTTTTATCCTTTTCTGGAAAATCCCCTGGAAAATATAGAATATGCAAAACTCGTGGAATTTGTCAGATAAAGCCCTAGACTAGTATGTTTTCATGTTCTTCTTCAGGTTTAAAGTGCTAGTAAAAGTTGACGCTAAGGAGTGTCAACAAGGGGGATGTTTATAAAACTAGGGAAGACTGCATACAACCCTCCCGGAGCCTCTCCGCTGGGGGGATTGAGTCGGGGACGGCCCGTGGCCCACCAACCCATCCCCCAACCCCTATGGGGGGGATGTTTATATAACTAGAGAAGGGTGCATACGACCCTCCCGGAGCCTCTCCACTGGGGGGCATTTATTCGGGGACGGCCCGTGGTCCACCAACCCACCCGCGGCCCCTATAGGGGGGATGTTTATATAACTAGGGAAGACTGCATACAACCTTCCCGGAGCCTCTGCACTGGGGGGATTTACTCGGGGACCGCCCGTGGCCCACCACCCCCAACCCCTATAGGGGGGATGTTTATATAACTAGGGAAGACTGCATACAACCCTCCTCGAGCCTCTCCACTGGGGGAGATTTATTCGGGGACAGCCCATGGCCCACCAACCCATCCCCCGACCCCTATGGGGAGATGTTTATATAACTAGGGAAGAGTGCATATAACCCTCCAGGAGCCTCTCCTTTGGGGGGATTTATTCGGGGGATGGCCCGTGGCCCACCAACCCACCCCCAACCCCTATGGGGGGGATGTTTATATAACTAGGGAAGAGTGCATACAACCCTCCCGGAGCCTCTCCATTGGGGGATTTATTCTGGGACGGCCCGTGGCCCACCAACCCACCCCCAACCCCTATAGGGGGGATGTTTATATAACTAGGGAAGGCGCATACAACCCTCCCAGGAGCCTCTCCACTTGGGGAGATTTATTCGGGGGCGGCCCGTGGCCCGCCCACCCACCCCACAACCCCAATAGGGGGATGTTTATATAACTAGGGAAGAGTGCATACAACCCTCCCGGAGCCTCTCCACTGGGGGGCATTTATTCGGGGACGGCCCGTGGCCCACCAACCCACCCCCGACCCCTATAGGGGGGATGTTTATATAACTATGGAAGACTACATACAACCCTCCCGGAGCCTCTCCACTGGGGGGATTTGTTCGGGGACGGCCCGTGGCCCACCAACCCACCCCCTAACCCCTATAGGGAGGATGTTTATGTAACTAGGGAAGAGTACATACAACCCTCCCGGAGCCTCTCCAGTGGGGGGATTTAGTCGGGGACGGCCCGTGGCCCACCAACCCACCCCCCAACCACCATAGGGGGATGCTTATATAACTAGGGAAGACTGCATACAACCTTCCCAGAGCCTCTGCACTGTGGGAGTTTACTCGGGGACCGCCCGTGGCCCACCAACCCCCAACCCCTATAGGGGGATGTTTATATAACTAGGGAAGACTACATACAACCCACCTCGAGCCTCTCAACTGGGGGAGATTTATTCGGGGACAGCCCATGGCCCACCAACCTACCCCCCAACCCCTATAGGGGGGATGTTTATATAACTAGGGAAGACTGCATACAACCCTCCTCGAGCCTCTCCACTGGGGGAGATTTATTCGGGGACAGCCCATGGCCCACCAACCCATCCCCCGACCCCTATAGGGAGATGTTTATATAACTAGGGAAGAGTGCATATAACCCTCCCGGAGCCTCTCCACTGGGGGGATTTATTCGGGGATGGCCCGTGGCCCACCAACCCACCCCCCAACCCCTATAGGGGGATGTTTATATAACTAGGGAAGAGTGCATACAACCCTTCCGGAGCCTCTCCACTGGGGGGATTTATTCTGGGACGGCCCGTGGCCCACCAACCCACCCCCCAACCCCTATAGGGGGATGTTTATATAACTAGGGAAGACTTCATACAACCCTCCCGGAGCCTCTCCACTTGGGGAGATTTATTCGGGGACGGCCCGTGGCCCGCCCACCCACCCCACAACCCCAATAGGGGGGGGATGTTTATATAACTAGGGGAAGAGTGCATACAACCCTCCCGGAGCCTCTCCACCGGGGGCATTTATTCGGGACGGCCCGTGGCCCACCAACCCACCCCCCGACCCCTATAGGGGGGGATGTTTATATAACTATGGAAGACTACATACAACCCTCCCGGGAGCCTCTCCTTTGGGGGGATTTGTTCGGGGGACGGCCCGTGGCCCACCAACCCACCCCCAACCCCTATAGGGAGGATGTTTATATAACTAGGGAAGAGTACATACAACCCTCCCGGAGCCTCTCCAATTGGGGGGGATTTAGTCGAGGGGACGGCCCGTGGCCCACCAACCCACCCCCCAACCCCCCATAGGGGGATGCTTATATAACTAGGGAAGACTGCATACAACCTTCCCAGAGCCTCTGCACTGTGGGGGTTTACTCGGGGACCGCCCGTGGCCCACCAACCCCCAACCCCTATAGGGGGATGTTTATATAACTAGGGAAGACTACATACAACCCACCTCGAGCCTCTCCACTGGGGGAGATTTATTCGGGGACAGCCCATGGCCCACCAACCTACCCCCCAACCCCTATAGGGGGATGTTTATATAACTAGGGAAGAGTGCATACAGCCCGCCCGGAGCCTCTCCACTGGGGGGCATTTATTCGGGGACGGCCCGTGGCCCACCAACCCACCCCCTAACCCCTATAGGGGGGAGGTTGATATAACTAGGGAAGACTACATACAACCCTCCCGGAGCCTCTCCACTGGGGGGGATTTATTCGGGGACGGCCCGT
This sequence comes from Chrysopogon serrulatus, assembly GCA_015844335.1. Taxonomy (NCBI): domain Eukaryota; kingdom Viridiplantae; phylum Streptophyta; class Magnoliopsida; order Poales; family Poaceae; genus Chrysopogon; species Chrysopogon serrulatus. The sequence continues at coordinate 255,674 of JADLZL010002213.1, forward strand.
GGCTCACCAACCCACCCCCCAACCCCTATCGGGAGGATGTTTATATAACTAGGGAAGAGTGCATACAACCCTCCCGGAGCCTCTCCTTTGGGGGGGATTTAGTCGGGGGACGGCCCGTGGCCCACCAACCTACCCCCAACCCCTATGGGGGATGTTTATATAACTAGGGAAGAGTGCATACAACCCTCCCGGAGCCTCTCCTTTGGGGGATTTAGTCGGGGGACGGCCCGTGGCCCACCAACCCACCCCCAACCCCTATGGGGGGATGTTTACATAACTAGGGAAGACTGCATACAACCCTCCCGGAGCCTCTCCACCGGGGGGATTTACTCGGGGACGGCCCGTGGCCCACCAACCCACCCCCCAACCCCAATAGGGGGATGTTTATATAACTAGGGAAGAGTGCCTACAACCCTCCCGGTGCCTCTCCACTGGGGGGATTTACTCGGGGACGGCCCGTGGCACACCAACACACCCCCCAACCCCTACAGGGGGGATGTTTATATAACTAGGGAAGAGTGCATACAACCCTCCCGGAGCCTCTCCACTGGGGGGATTTACTCAGGGATGGCCCGTGGCCCACCAACCCACCCCCCGACCCCTATAGGGGGATGTTTATATAACTAGGGAAGACTGGATACAACCCTCCTGGAGCCTCTCCACTTGGGGAGATTTATTCGGGGACGGCCCATGGCCCACCAACCCACCTCCCAACCCCTATAGGGGGGATGTTTATATAACTAGGGAGGAGTGTATACAACCCTTCTGGAGCCTCTACACTAGGGGGCATTTATTCGGGGACGGCCCGTGGCCCACCAACCCACCCCCCAACCCCTATAGGGTGGATGTTTATATAACTAGGGAAGACTACATACAACCCTCCCGAAGCCTCTCTGCTGGGGGGATTTATTCGGGGACGGCCCGTGGCCCACCAACCCACCCCCCAACCCCTATAGGGAGGATGTTTATATAACTAGGGAGGAGTGCATACAACCCTCCCGGAGCCTCTCCACTGGGGGGATTTAGTCGGGGACGGCCCGTGGCCCTCCAACCCACCCCCCAACCCCTATAGGGCGATGTTTATATAACTAGGGAAGATTGCATACAACCCTCCCGGAGCCTCTCCACTTGGGGAGATTTATTCGGGGATGGCCTGTGGCCCACCAACCTACCCCCCAACCCCTATAGGGGGATGTTTATATAACTAGGGAAGAGTGCATACACCCTGCCGGAGCCTCTCCACTGGGGGGCATTTATTCACGGACGGCCCATGGCCCACCAATCCAACCCCCAACCCCTATAGGGGGGAGGTTTATAAAACTAGGGAAGACTACATACAACCCTCCCGGAGCCTCTCCACTGGGGGGATTTATTCGGGGACGGCCCGTGTCTCACCAACCCACCCCCCAACCCCTATAGGGAGGATGTTTATATAACTAGGTAAGAGTGCATACAACCATCCCGGAGCCTCTCCACTGGGGGGATTTAGTCGGGGACGGCCCGTGGCCCACCTACCCACCCCCCAACCCCTGTAGGGGGATGTTTACATAACTAGGGAAGACTGCATACAACCCTCTCGGAGCCTCTCCACTGGGGGGATTTACTCGGGGACGGCCCGTGGCCCAGCAACCCACCCCCCAACCCCAATAGGGGGGATGTTTGTATAACTAGGGAAGAGTACCTACAACCCTCCCGGAGCCTCTCCACTGGGGGGGATTTACTCGGGGACGGCCCGTGGCACACCCACACACCCCCCAACCCCTACAGGGGGGATGTTTATATAACTAGGGAAGAGTGCATACAACCCTCCCGGAGCCTCTCCACTGGAGGGATTTACTCAGGGATGGCCCGTGGCCCACCAACCCACCCCCCAACCCCTATAGGGGGGATCTTTATATAACTAGGGAAGACTGCATACAACCTTCCCGGAGCCTCTCCACTGGGGGGATTTACTCGGGGACCGCCCGTGGCCCACCACCCCCCAACCCCTATAGGGGGGATGTTTATATAACTAGGGAAGACTGCATACAACCCTCCCGGAGCCTCTCCACTGGGGGAGATTTATTCGTGGACAGCCCATGGCCCACCAACCCATCCCCCAACCCCTATAGGGGGGATATTTATATAACTAGGGAAGAGTGCATACAACCCTCCTGGAGCCTCTCCACTGGGGGGGATTTATTCGGGGACGGCCCGTGGCCCACCAACCCACCCCCCAACCCCTATGGGGGGATGTTTATATAACTAGGGAAGAGTGCATACAACCCTCCCCGAGCCCTCTCCTTTGGGGGGATTTATGCTGGGACGGCCCGTGGCCCACCAACCCCACCCCCCAACCCCCTAGGGGGGATGTTTATATAACTAGGGAAGACTGCATACGACCCTCCCGGAGCCTCTCCACTTGGGGAGATTTATTCGGGGGACGGCCCGTGGCCCACCCACCCACCCCCCACCCCCAATAGGCGGTTGTTCATATAACTAGGGAAGAGTGCATACAACCCTCCCGGAGCCTCTCCACTGGGGGGCATTTATTCGGGGACGGCCCGTGGCCCACCAACCCACCCGCGGCCCCTATAGGGGGGATGTTTATATAACTAGGGAAGACTGCATACAACCTTCCCGGAGCCTCTGCACTGGGGGGATTTACTCGGGGACCGCCCGTGGCCCACCACCCCCAACCCCTATAGGGGGGATGTTTATATAACTAGGGAAGACTGCATACAACCCTCCTCGAGCCTCTCCACTGGGGGAGATTTATTCGGGGACAGCCCATGGCCCACCAACCCATCCCCCGACCCCTATAGGGAGATGTTTATATAACTAGGGAAGAGTGCATATAACCCTCCCGGAGCCTCTCCACTGGGGGGATTTATTCGGGGATGGCCCGTGGCCCACCAACCCACCCCCCAACCCCTATAGGGGGATGTTTATATAACTAGGGAAGACTGCATACAACCCTCCCGGAGCCTCTCCACTTGGGGAGATTTATTTGGGGACGGACCGTGGCCCGCCCACCCACCCCACAACCCCAATAGGGGGGATGTTTATACAACTAGGGAAGAGTGCATACAACCCTCCCGGAGCCTCTCCTTTGGGGGGGCATTTATTCGGGGGACGGCCCGTGGCCCACCAACCCACCCCAGGCCCCTATGGGGGGATGTTTATATAACTATGGAAGAGTACATACAACCCTCCCGGAGCCTCTCCAGTGGGGGGATTTAGTCGGGGACGGCCCGTGGCCCACCAACCCACCCCCCAACCCCCATAGGGGGATGCTTATATAACTAGGGAAGACTGCATACAACCTTCCCGGAGCCTCTGCACTGTGGGGGTTTACTCGGGGACCGCCCGTGGCCCACCAACCCCCAACCCCTATAGGGGTATGTTTATATAACTAGGGAAGACTACATACAACCCAGCTCGAGCCTCTCCACTGGGGGAGATTTATTCAGGGACAGCCCATGGCCCACCAACCTACCCCCAACCCCTATAGGGGGATGTTTATATAACTAGGGAAGAGTGCATACAGCCCGCCCGGAGCCTCTCCACTGGGGGGCATTTATTCGGGGACGGCCCGTGGCCCACCAACCTACCCCCCAACCCCTATAGGGGGAGGTTGATATAACTAGGGAAGACTACATACAACCCTCCCGGAGCCTCTCCACTGGGGGGATTTATTCGGGGACGGCCCGTGGCTCACCAACCCACCCCCCAACCCCTATCGGGAGGATGTTTATATAACTAGGGAAGAGTGCATACAACCCTCCCGGAGCCTCTCCACTGGGGGGATTTAGTCGGGGACGGCCCGTGGCCCACCAACCTACCCCCCAACACCTATGGGGGATGTTTATAAAACTAGGGAAGAGTGCATACAACCCTCCCGGAGCCTCTCCACTGGGGGATTTAGTCGGGGACGGCCCGTGGCCCACCAACCCACCCCCCAACCCCTATAGGGGGATGTTTACATAAATAGGGAAGACTGCATACAACCCTCCCGGAGCCTCTCCACTGGGGGATTTACTCGGGGACGGCCCGTGGTCCACCAACCCACCCCCCAACCCCAATAGGGGGATGTTTATATAACTAGGGAAGAGTGCATACAACCCTCCCGGAGCCTCTCCACTGGGGGGATTTACTTGGGGACGGCCCGTGGCCCACCAACCCACCCCCCAACCCCTATAGGGGGATGTTTATGTAACTAGGGAAGACTGCATACAACCTTCCCGGAGCCTCTCCACTGGGGGGATTTACTCGGGGACCGCCCGTGGCCCACCACCCACCAACCCCTATAGGGGGGATGTTTATATAACTAGGGAAGACTGCATACAACGCTCCCGGAGCCTCTCCACTGGGGGAGATTTATTCGTGGACAGCACATGGCCCACCAACCCATCCCCCAACCCCTATAGGGGGGATATTTATATAACTAGGGAAGAGTGCATACAACCCTCCTGGAGCCTCTCCACTGGGGGGATTTATTCGGGGACGGCCCGTGGCCCACCAACCCACCCCCCGACCCCTATAGGGGGATGTTTATATAACTAGGGAAGACTGGATACAACCCTCCTGGAGCCTCTCCACTTGGGGAGATTTATTCGGGGGACGGCCCATGGCCCACCAACCCACCCCCAACCCCTATAGGGGGGATGTTTTATATAACTAGGGAGGAGTGCATACAACCCTTCCGGAGCCTCTACACTAGGGGGCATTTATTAGGGGGGACGGCCCGTGGCCCACCAACCCACCCCCAACCCCTATAGGGTGGATGTTTTATATAACTAGGGAAGACTACATACAACCCTCCCGAAGCCTCTCTGGCTGGGGGATTTATTCGGGGATGGCCCGTGGCCCACCAACCCACCCCCGGCCCCTATAGGGAGGATGTTTATATAACTAGGGAGGAGTGCATACAACCCTTCCGGATCCTCTCCACTAGGGGCATTTATTCAGGGACGGCCCGTGGCCCACCAACCCACCCCCCAACCCTTATAGGGGGGATGTTTATATAACTAGGGAAGACTACATACAACCCTCCCGAAGCCTCTCCACTGGGGGGATTTATTCGGGGACGGCCCGTGGCCCACCAACCCACCCCCCAACCCCTATAGGGAGGATGTTTATATAACTAGGGAAGAGTGCATACAACCCTCCCGGAGCCTCTCCACTGGGGGGATTTAGTCGGGGACGGCCCGTGGCCCTCCAACCCACCCCCCAACCCCTATTGGGGGATGTTTATATAACTAGGGAAGACTGCATACAACCCTCCCGGAGCCTCTTCACTTGGGGAGATTTATTCGGGGACGGCCCGTGGCCCACCAACCTACCCCCCAACCCCTATAGGGGGATGTTTATATAACTAGGGAACAGTGCATACAGCCCGCCCGGAGCCTCTCCACTTGGGGGCATTTATTCGGGGACGGCCCGTGGCCCACCAACCCACCCCCAACCCCTATAGGGGGGAGGTTTATATAACTAGGGAAGACTACATACAACTCTCCCGGAGCCTCTCCACTGGGGGGGATTTATTCGGGGACGGCCCGTGGCTCACCAACCCACCCCCCAACCCCTATAGGGAAGATGTTTATATAACTAGGGAAGAGTGCATACAACCCTCCCGGAGCCTCTCCACTAGGGGGATTTAGTCGGGGACGGCCCGTGGCTCACCAACCCACCCCCCAACCCCTATAGGGAAGATGTTTATATAACTTGGGAAGAGTGCATACAACCCTCCCGGAGCCTCTCCACTGGGGGGATTTAGTCGGGGACGGCCCATGGCCCTCCAACCCACCCCCCAACCCCTATAGGGGGCTGTTTACATAACTTGGGAAGACTGCATACAACCCTCCCGGAGCCTCTCCACTGGGGGGATTTACTCGGGGACGGCCCATGGCCCACCAACCCACCCCCAACCCCAATAGGGGGGATGTTTATATAACTAGGGAAGAGTGCCTACAACCCTCCCGGAGCCTCTCCACTGGGGGGGATTTACTCGGGGGCGGCCCGTGGCCCTCCAACCCACCCCCCAACCCCTATAGGGGGATGTTTATATAACTAGGGAAGACTGCATACAACCCTCCCGGAGCCTCTCCACTTGGTGAGATTTATTCGAGGATGGCCTGTGGCCCACCAACCTACCCCCCAACCCCTATAGGGGGATGTTTATATAACTAGAGAAGAGTGCATACAGCCCGCCCGGAGCCTCTCCACTGGGGGGCATTTATTCGGGGATGGCCCGTGGCCCACCAACCCACCCCCCAACCCCTATAGGGGGGAGGTTTATATAAATAGGGAAGACTACATACAACCCTCCCGGAGCCTCCCCACTGGGGGGATTTATTCGGGGACGACCCGTGGCTCACCAACCCACCCCCCAACCCCTATAGGGAGGATGTTTATATAACTAGAGAAGAGTGCATACAACCCTCCCGGAGCCTCTCCACTGGGCGGATTTAGTCGGGGACGGCACGTGGCCCTCCAACCCACCCCCCAACCCCTATGGGGGGATGTTTATATAACTAGGGAAGAGTGCATACAACCCTCCCGGAGCCTCTCCACTGGGGGGATTTAGTCGGGGACGGCCCGTGGCCCACCATCCCACCCCCCAACCCCTATAGGGGGAAGTTTACATAACTAGGGAGGACTGCATACAACCCACCCGGAGCCTCTCCATTGGGGGGATTTACTCGGGGACGGCCCGTGGCCCACCAACCCACCCCCCAACCCCAATAGGGGGGATGTTTATATAACTAGGGAGGACTGCATACAACCCTCCCGGAGCCTCTCCACTGGGGGGATTTAATCGGGGACGGCCCGTGGCCCACCAACCCACCCCCAACCCCAATAGGGGGTGTTTATATAACTAGGGAAGAGTGCATACAACCCTCCCGGAGCCTCTCCAGTGGGGGGATTTACTCAGGGACGGCCCGTGGCCCACCAACCCACGCCCTAACCCCTATAGGGGGGATGTTTATATAACTTGGGAAGAGTGCATACAACCCTCCCGGAGCCTCTCCACTGGGGGGATTTACTTGGGGATGCGCCCGTGGCCCACCAACCCACACCCCAACCCCTGTACGGGGAATGTTTATATAACTAGGGAAAACTGCATACAACCCTCCCGGAGCCTCTCCACTAGGGGGATTTACCCGAGGACGGCCCGTGGCCCACCAACCCACCCCCCAACCCCTATAGGGGGGATGTTTATATAACAAGGGAAGACTGCATACAACCCTCCCGGAGCCTCTCCACTGGGGGAGATTTATTCGTGGACAGCCCATGGCCCACCAACCCATCCCACAACCCCTATAGGCGGGATATTTATATAACTAGGGAAGAGTGCATACAACCATCCCGGAGCCTCTCCACTGGGGGGATTTATTTGGGGACGGCCCGTGGCCCACCAACCCACCCCCAACCCCTATAGGGGGATGTTTATATAACTAGGGAAGACTGCATACAACCCTCCTAGAGCCTCTCCACTTGGGGAGATTTATTCGGGGACGGCCCATGGCCCACCAACCCACCCCCCAACCCCTATAGGGGGGATGTTTATATAACTAGGGAAGAGTGCATACAACCCTTCTGGAGCCTCTCCACTAGGGGGCATTTATTCGGGGACAGCCCGTGGCCCACCAACCCACCCCCCAACCCCTATAGGGAGGATGTTTATATAACTAGGGAAGAGTGCATACAACCCTCCCGGAGCCTCTCCACTGGGAGATTTAGTCGGGGACGGCCCGTGGCCCACCAACCCACCCCCAACCCCTATGGGGGGATGTTTATATAACTAGGGAAGGGTGCATACAACCCTCCCGGAGCCTCTCCACTGGGTGGGATTTAGTCGGGGACGGCCCGTGGCCCACCAACCCACCCCCTAACCCCTATAGGGTGGATGTTTATATAACTAGGGAAGGGTGCATATAACCCTCCCGGAGCCTCTCCACTGGGGGGATTTATTCGGGGACGGCCCGTGGCCCACCAACCCCCCCCCCCAACCCCTATAGGGGGATGTTTATATAAATAGGGAAGACTGCATACAACCCTCCAGGAGCATTTCCATAGGCGGGATTTATTCGGGGGACAGCCCGTGGCCCACCAACCCACCCCTAACCCCAATAGGGGGGATGTTTATATAACTAGGGAAGACTGCATACAACCCTCCCGGAGCCTCTCCACTTGGGGAGATTTATTCGGGACGGCCCGTGGCCCACCAACCCACCCCCCAACCCCTATAGGGGGGATGTTTATATAACTAGGGAAGACTGCATACAACCCTCCCGGAGCCTCTCCACTGGGGGAGATTTATTCGTGGACAGCCCATGGCCCACCAACCCATCCCACAACCCCTATAGGCGGGATATTTATATAACCAGGGAAGAGTGCATACAACCCTCCCGGAGCCTCTCCACTGGGGGGGATTTATTCGGGGACGGCCCGTGGCCCACCAACCCACCCCCCCAACCCCTATAGGGGGATGTTTATATAACTAGGGAAGACTGCATAGAACCCTCCTAGAGCCTCTCCACTTGGGGAGATTTATTCGGTGATGGCCCATGGCCCACCAACCCACCCCCCAACCCCTATAGGGGGGATGTTTATATAACTGGGGAAGAGTGCATACAACCCTTCCAGAGCCTCTCCACTAGGGGGCATTATTCGGGGACAGCCCGTGGCCCACCAACCCACCCCCCAACCCCTATAGGGGGGATGTTTATATAACTAGGAAAGACTACATACAACCCTCCCGAAGCCTCTCCACTGGGGGGATTTATTCGGGGACGGCCCGTGGCCCACCAACCCACCCCCCAACCCCTATAGGGAGGATGTTTATATAACTAGGGAAGAGTGCATACAACCCTCTCGGAGCCTCTCCACTGGGGGATTTAGTCGGGGACGGCCCGTGGCACACCAACCCACCCCCAACCCCTATGGGGGGATGTTTATATAACTAGGGAAGGGTGGATACAACCCTCTCGGAGCCTCTCCACTGGGTGGGATTTAGTCGGGGACGGCCCGTGGCCCACCAACCCACCCCCTAACCCCTATAGGGGGGATGTTTATATAACTAGGGAAGGGTGCATATAACCCTCCCGGAGCCTCTCCACTAGGGGGATTTATTCGGGGACGGCCCGTGGCCCACCAACCCACCCCCAACCCCTATAGCAGGATGTTTATATAAATAGGGAAGACTGCATAAAACCCTCTCGGAGCATTTCCATAGGCGGGATTTATTCGGGGACAGCCCGTGGCCCACCAACCCACCCCTAACCCCTATAGGGGGGATGTTTATATAACTAGGGAAGACTGCATACAACCCTCCCGGAGCCACTCCACTTGGGGAGATTTATTCGGGGACGGCCCGTGGCCCACCAACACACCCCCAACCCCTATAGGGGGATGTTTATATAACTAGGGAAGACTGCATACAACCCTCCCGGAGCCTCTCCACTGGGGGGATTTATTCGGGGACGGCCCGTGGCCCACCAACCCACCCCCCAACCCCTATAGGGAGGATGTTTATATAACTAGGGAAGAGTGCATACAACCCTCCCGGAGCCTCTCCACTGGGGGGATTTATTCTGGGACGGCCCGTGGCCCACCAACCCACCCCCAACCCCTATAGTGGGGATGTTTATATAACTAGGGAAGACTGCATACAACCCTTCCAGAGCCTCTCCACTTGGGGAGATTTATTCGGGGACGGCCCGTGGCCCACCAACCCACCCCCCAACCCCTATAGGGGGATGTTTATATAACTAGGGAAGACTACATACAACCCTCCCGGAGCCTCTCCACTAGGGGGATTTATTCGGGGACGGCCCGTGGCCCACCAACCCATCCCCCAACCCCTATAGGGAGGATGTTTATATAACTAGGGAAGAGTGCATACAACCCTCCGGGAGCCTCTCCACTGGGGGGATTTAGTCGGGGATGGCCCGTGGCCCACCAACCCACCCCCCAACCCCTATGGGGGGATGTTTATATAACTAGGGAAGAGTGCATACAACCTTCCCGGAGCCTCTCCACTGGGGGGATTTAGTCGGGGACGGCCCGTTGCCCTCCAACCCACCCCCCAACCCCTATAGGGGGGATGTTTACATAACTAGGGAAGACTGCATACAACCCCAGGAGCCTCTCCACCGGGGATTTACTCGGGACGGCCCGTGGCCCACCAACCCACCCCCCAACCCCAATAGGGGGGATGTTTATATAACTAGGGAAGAGTGCCTACAACCCTCCCGGAGCCTCTCCACTGGGGGGGATTTACTCGGGGACGGCCCGTGGCACACCAACCCACCCCCAACCCCTATAGGGGGGATATTCATATAACTAGGGAAGAGTGCATACAACCCTCCCGGAGCCTCTCCACTCGGGGGCATTTATTCGGGGACGGCACGTGGCCCACCAACCCACCCCCCAACACCTATAGGGGGATGTTTATATAACTAGGGAAGACTACATACAACCCTCCCGGAGCCTCTCCACTGGGTGGATTTATTCGGGGACGGCCCGTGGCCCACCAACCCATCCCCCTACCCCTATAGGGAGGATGTTTATATAACTAGGGAAGAGTGCATACAACCCTCCCGAAGCCTCTCCACTGGGGGGATTTAGTCGGGGACGGCCCGTGGCCTACCAACCCACCCCCCAACCCCTATGGGGGGATGTTTATATAACTAGGGAAGAGTGCATACAACCTTCCCAGAGCCTCTCCACTGGGGGGATTTATTCGGGGACGGCCCGTGGCCCTCCAACCCACCCCCCAACCCCTATAGGGGGGATGTTTACATAACTAGGGAAGACTGCATACAACCCTCCCGAAGCCTCTCCACTGGGGGGATTTACTCGGGGACGGCCCGTGGCCCACCAACCCACCCCCCAACCCCAATAGGGGGGATGTTTATATAACTAGGGAAGAGTGCCTACAACCCTCCCGGAGCCTCTCCACTGGGGGGATTTACTCGGGGACCGCCCGTGGCCCACCACCCCCAACCTCTATAGGGGGGATGTTTATATAACTAGGGAAGAGTGCATACAACCCTCCCGGAGCCTCTCCACTGGGGGGATTTATTCGGGGACGGCCCGTGGCGCAACAACCCACCCCCCAACCCCTATAGGGGGGATGTTTATATAACTAGGGAAGACGGCATACAACCCTCCCGGAGCCTCTCCGCTGGGGGGATTGAGTCGGGGACGGCCCGTGGCCCACCAGCCCACCCCCAACCCCTATAGGGGGGATGTTTATATAACTAGGGAAGATTGCAATCAACTCTCCAGGAGCCTCTCCACTTGGGGAGATTTATTCGGGGACGGCCCATGGCCCACCAACCCACCCCCCAACCCCTATAGGGGGGATGTTTATATAACTAGGGAAGAGTGCATACAACCCTTCTGGAGCCTCTCCACTAGGGGGCATTTATTCGGGGACAGCCCGTGGCCCACCAACCCACCCCCCAACCCCTATAGGGAGGATGTTTATATAACTAGGGAAGAGTGCATACAACCCTCCCAGAGCCTCTCCACTGGGAGATTTAGTCGGGGACGGCCCGTGGCCCACCAACCCACCCCCAACCCCTATGGGGGGATGTTTATATAACTAGGGAAGGGTGCATACAACCCTCCCGGAGCCTCTCCACTGGGTGGGATTTAGTCGGGGACGGCCCGTGGCCCACCAACCCACCCCCTAACCCCTATAGGGTGGATGTTTATATAACTAGGGAAGGGTGCATATAACCCTCCCGGAGCCTCTCCACTGGGGGGATTTATTCGGGGACGGCCCGTGGCCCACCAACCCACCCCCCAACCCCTATAGGCGGATGTTTATATAAATAGGGAAGACTGCATACAACCCTCCCGGAGCATTTCCATAGGCGGGATTTATTCGGGGACAGCCCGTGGCCCACCAACCCACCCCTAACCCCAATAGAGGGGATGTTTATATAACTAGGGAAGACTGCATACAACCCTCCCGGAGCCTCTCCACTTGGGGAGATTTATTCGGGGACGGCCCGTGGCCCACCAACCCACCCCCAACCCCTATAGGGGGGATGTTTATATAACTAGGGAAGACTGCATACAACCCTCCCGGAGCCTCTCCACTAGGGGAGATTTATTCGTGGACAGCCCATGGCCCACCAACCCATCCCACAACCCCTATAGGCGGGATATTTATATAACCAGGGAAGAGTGCATACAACCCTCCCGGAGCCTCTCCACTGGGGGGGATTTATTCGGGGACGGCCCGTGGCCCACCAACCCAACCCCCAACCCCTATAGGGGGATGTTTATATAACTAGGGAAGACTGCATAGAACCCTCCTAGAGCCTCTCCACTTGGGGAGATTTATTCGGGGATGGCCCATGGCCCACCAACCCACCCCCCAACCCCTATAGGGGGGATGTTTATATAACTGGGGAAGAGTGCATACAACCCTTCCAGAGCCTCTCCACTAGGGGGCATTATTCGGGGACAGCCCGTGGCCCACCAACCCACCCCCCAACCCCTGGGGGGGGATGTTTATATAACTAGGAAAGACTACATACAACCCTCCCCAAGCCTCTCCAGGGGGGATTTATTAGGGGGCGGCCCGTGGCCCACCAACCCACCCCCAACCCCTATAGGGAGGATGTTTATATAACTAGGGAAGAGTGCATACAACCCTCTCGAGCCTCTCCCTTTGGGGGATTTAGTGGGGGGACGGCCCGTGGCCCACCAACCCACCCCCAACCCCTATGGGGGATGTTTATATAACTAGGGAAGGGTGGATACAACCCTCTCTGAGCCTCTCCACCGGGTGGGATTTAGTGGGGGGACGGCCCGTGGCCCACCAACCCACCCCCTAACCCCTATAGGGGGGATGTTTATATAACTAGGGAAGGGTGCATATAACCCTCCCGGAGCCTCTCCACTAGGGGATTTATTCGGGGGGACGGCCCGTGGCCCACCAACCCACCCCCAACCCCTATAGCGGGATGTTTATATAAATAGGGAAGACTGCATAAAACCCTCTCTGAGCATTTCCATAGGCGGGATTTATTCGGGGACAGCCCGTGGCCCACCAACCCACCCCCTAACCCCTATAGGGGGGATGTTTATATAACTAGGGAAGACTGCATACAACCCTCCCGGAGCCACCCACTTGGGGAGATTTATCGGGGGACGGCCCGTGGCCCACCAACACACCCCAACCCCTATGGGGGATGTTTATATAACTAGGGAAGGCGCATACAACCCTCCCGGAGCCTCTCCTTTGGGGGGATTTATTGAGGGGACGGCCCGTGGCCCACCAACCCACCCCCAACCCCTATAGGGAGGATGTTTATATAACTAGGGAAGAGTGCATACAACCCTCCCGGAGCCTCTCCTTTGGGGGATTTATGCAGGGGACGCCCGTGGCCCACCAACCACCCCCAACCCCTATAGTGGGGATGTTTATATAACTAGGGAAGACTGCATACAACCCTTCCAGAGCCTCTCCACTTGGGGAGATTTATTCGGGGACGGCCCGTGGCCCACCAACCCAACCCCCAACCCCTATAGGGGGATGTTTATATAACTAGGGAAGACTACATACAACCCCCCAGGAGCCTCTCCACTAGGGGGATTTATTCGGGGGGGCCCGTGGCCCACCAACCCATCCCCAACCCCTATAGGGAGGATGTTTATATAACTAGGGAAGAGTGCATACAACCCTCAGGGGAGCCTCTCCCTTTGGGGGGATTTAGTCGGGGATGGCCCGTGGCCCACCAACCCACCCCCCAACCCCTATGGGGGGATGTTTATATAACTAGGGAAGAGTGCATACAACCTTCCCGGAGCCTCTCCACTGGGGGGATTTAGTCGGGGACGGCCCGTTGCCCTCCAACCCACCCCCCAACCCCTATATGGGGGGATGTTTACATAACTAGGGAAGACTGCATACAACCCTCCGGAGCCTCTCCTTTGGGGGATTGAGTCGGGGGGACGGCCCGTGGCCCACCAACCCACCCCCAACCCCAATAGGGGGATGTTTATATAACTAGGGAAGAGTGCCTACAACCCTCCCGGAGCCTCTCCACTGGGGGGGATTTACTCGGGGACGGCCCGTGGCACACCAACCCACCCCCAACCCCTATAGGGGGGATGTTCATTTAACTAGGGAAGAGTGCATACAACCCTCCCGGAGCCTCTCCACTCGGGGGCATTTATTCGGGGACGGCACGTGGCCCACCAACCCACCCCCCAACCCCTATAGGGGGATGTTTATATAACTAGGGAAGACTACATACAACCCTCCCGGAGCCTCTCCACTGGGTGGATTTATTCGGGGACGGCCCGTGGCCCACCAACCCATCCCCCTACCCCTATAGGGAGGATGTTTATATAACTAGGGAAGAGTGCATACAACCCTCCCGAAGCCTCCACTGGGGGGATTTAGTCGGGGACGGCCCGTGGCCTACCAACCCACCCCCCAACCCCTATGGGGGGATGTTTATATAACTAGGGAAGAGTGCATACAACCTTCCCGCAGCCCTCCTTGGGGGATTTATTCGGGGGACGGCCCGTGGCCTCCAACCCACCCCCCAACCCCTATGGGGGGATGTTTACATAACTAGGGAAGACTGCATACAACCCTCCCGAAGCCCTCCACCGGGGGGATTTACTCGGGGGGACGGCCCGTGGCCCACCAACCCACCCCCCAACCCCAATAGGGGGATGTTTATATAACTAGGGAAGAGTGCCTACAACCCTCAGGAGCCTCTCCACCGGGGGATTTACTCGGGGGACCGCCCTGGTGGCCCACCACCCCCAACCTCTATAGGGGGGGATGTTTATATAACTAGGGAAGAGTGCATACAACCCTCCCGGAGCCTCCTTTGGGGGGATTTATTCGGGGGACGGCCCGTGGCGCAACAACCCACCCCCCACCCCCCTAGGGGGGATGTTTATATAACTAGGAAGACGGCATACAACCCTCCAGGAGCCTCTCCATTTGGGGGATTGAGTCGGGGACGGCCCGTGGCCCACCAGCCCACCCCCAACCCCTATAGGGGGGATGTTTATATAACTAGGGAAGATTGCAATCAACTCTCCAGGAGCCTCTCCACTGGGGGGATTTACTCGGGGACCGCCCGTGGTCCACCACCCCCAACCTCTATAGGGGGGATGTTTATATAACTAGGGAAGAGTGCATACAACCCTCCCGGAGCCTCTCCACTGGGGGGGATTTATTCGGGGACGGCCCGTGGCGCAACAACCCACCCCCCAACCCCTATAGGGGGGATGTTTATATAACTAGGGAAGATGGCATACAACCCTCCCGGAGCCTCTCCGCTGGGGGGATTGAGTCGGGGACGGCCCGTGGCCCACCAACCCACCCCCAACCCCTATAGGGGATGTTTATATAACTAGGGAAGAGTGCATACAACCCACCTAGAGCCTCTCCTCGGGGGCGATTTAGTCGGGGATGGCCCGTGGCCCTCCAACCCACCCCCCAACCCCTATGGGGGGGATGTTTACATAACTAGGAAGAGGCGCATACAACCCTCCCGGAGCCTCTCCTTTGGGGGGATTTAGTCGGGACGTTCCATGGCCCTCCAACCCACCCCCCAACCCCTATAGGGGGGATGTTTACATAACCAGAGTAGACTGCATACAACCCTCCTAGAGCCTCTCCCTTTGGGGGCATTTATTCGGGGACAACCGTGGCCCACCAACCCACCCCCCAACCCCCTGGGGGGGGATGCTTATATAACTAGGGAAGACTACATACAACCCTCCTGGAGCCTCTCCCCTTTGGGGGGATTTATCGGGGGGATGGCCCATGGCCCACCAACCCACCCCCCAACCCCTATGGGGGGATGTTTATATAACTAGGGAAGACGCATACAACCCCTCCGAAGCCTCTCCACCGGGGATTTATTTGGGGACGGCCCGTGGCCCACCAACCCACCCCCAACCCCTATAGGGAGGATGTTTATATAACTAGGGAAGAGTGCATACAACCCTCCCGGAGCCTCTCCACTGGGGGGATTTATTTGGGGACGGCCCGTGGCCCACCAACCGACCCCCCAACCCCTATAGGGAGGATGTTTATATAACTAGGGAAGAGTGCATACAACCCTCCCGTAGCCTCTCCACTGGGGGGATTTATTCTGGGACGGCCCGTGGCCCACCAACCCACCCCCAACCCCTATAGGGGGGATGTTTATATAACTAGGGAAGACTGTATGCAACCCTCCCGGAGCCTCTCCACTTGGGGAGATTTATTCGGGGACGGCCCGTGGCCCACCAACCCACCCCCAAACCTATAGGGGGGATGTTTATATAACTAGGGAAGAGTGCATACAACCCTCCCGGAGCCTCTCCACTGGGGGGATTTAGTCCGGGACGGCCGTGGCCCACCAACCCACGCCCTAACCCCTATAGGGGGTTGCAACCCTCAGGAGCCTCCCCCGGGGGGGATTTGCACCGGGGGGCGGCCCGTGGGCCAATCCACCCCCCAACCCCTATAGGGGGGATGTTTATATAACTTGGGAAGACTGCATACAACCCCCCCGGAGCATCTCCACTGGGGGGATTTACTCGGGAACCGCCCGTGGCCCACCAGCCCCCCAACCCCTATAGGGGGGATGTTTATATAACTAGGGAAGACTGTATACAACCGTCCCGGAGCCTCTCCACTGGGGGAGATTTATTCGGGGACGGCCCATGGCCAACCAACCCATCCCCCAACCCCTATAGGGGGGATGTTTATATAACTAGGGAAGAGTGCATACAACCCTCCCGGAGCCTCTCCACTGGGGGGGATTTATTCGGGGGCGGCGCATGGCCCACCAACCCACCCCCAACCCCTATGGGGGGGGGATGTTTATATAACTAGGGAAGACGGCATACACCCCTCCCGAAGCCCTCTCCTTTGGGGGGATTGAGTCGGGGACGGCCCGTGGCCCACCAACCCACCCCCAACCCCTATAGGGGGGGATGTTTATATAACTAGGGAAGAGTGCATACAACCCTCCCGGGAGCCTCTTCCTAGGGGGGATTCAGTCGGGGACGGCCCGTGGCCCTCCAACCCACCCCCCAACCCCTATAGGGGGATGTTTATATAACTAGGGAAGAGTGCATACAACCCTCCCGGAGCCTCTCCACTCGGGGGCATTTATTCGGGGACGGCACGTGGCCCACCAACCCACCCCCCAACATAGGGGGGGGGATGTTTATATAACTAGGGAAGACTACATACAACCCTCCCGGAGCCTCTCCACTGGGTGGATTTATTCGGGGACGGCCCGTGGCCCACCAACCCATCCCCCTACCCCTATAGGGAGGATGTTTATATAACTAGGGAAGAGTGCATACAACCCTCCCCGAAGCCTCTCCTTTGGGGGGGATTTAGTGGGGGACGGCCCGTGGCCTACCAACCCACCCCCAACCCCTATGGGGGATGTTTATATAACTAGGGAAGAGTGCATACAACCTTCCCGCAGCCTCTCCAGGGGGGGGATTTATCGGGGGACGGCCCGTGGCCCTCCAACCCACCCCCAACCCCTATGGGGGGATGTTTACATAACTAGGGAAGACTGCATACAACCCTCTCGAAGCCCTCCCTTTGGGGGATTTACTGGGGGACGGCAGGTGGCCCACCAACCCACCCCCCAACCCCAATAGGGGGGATGTTTATATAACTAGGGAAGAGTGCCTACAACCCTCCCGGAGCCTCTCCACTGGGGGGATTTACTCGGGGACCGCCCGTGGCCCACCACCCCCAACCTCTATAGGGGGGATGTTTATATAACTAGGGAAGAGTGCATACAACCCTCCCGGAGCCTCTCCACTGGGGGGATTTATTCGGGGGGACGGCCCGTGGCGCAACAACCCACCCCCACCCCCTATGGGGGGATGTTTATATAACTAGGGAAGACGGCATACAACCCTCCAGGAGCCTCTCCATTTGGGGGGATTGAGTCGGGACGGCCCGTGGCCCACCACCCACCCCCACCCCCTATAGGGGTGATGTTTATATAACTAGGGAAGATTGCAATCAACTCTCCGGGAGCCTCTCCTTTGGGGGATTTACTCGGGGGACCGCCTGGTGGCCCACCCCCAACCTCTATAGGGGGGATGTTTATATAACTAGGGAAGAGTGCATACATCCCTCCAGGAGCCTCTCTTTGGGGGGATTTATTCGGGGGGCGGCAGGTGGGCGCAACAACCCACCCCCAACCCCTATAGGGGGATGTTTATATAACTAGGGAAGACGGCATACAACCCTCCCCAGGAGCCTCTCATTTGGGGGGATTGAGTCGGGGACGGCCCGTGGCCCACCAACCCACCCCCAACCCCTATAGGGGATGTTTATATAACTAGGGAAGAGTGCATACAACCCACCTAGAGCCTCTCCTCGGGGGCGATTTAGTCGGGGATGGCCCGTGGCCCTCCAACCCACCCCCCAACCCCTATAGGGGGGATGTTTACATAACTAGGGAAGACTGCATACAACCCTCCCGGAGCCTCTCCACTGGGGGGATTTAGTCAGGGACGTTCCGTGGCCCTCCAACCCACCCCCCAACCCCAATAGGGGGGATGTTTACATAACTAGGGTAGACTGCATACAACCCTCCTAGAGCCTCTCCACTGGGGGCATTTATTCGGGGACAACCGTGGCCCACCAACCCACCCCCAACCCCTATAGGGGGGATGCTTATATAACTAGGGAAGACTACATACAACCCTCCTGGAGCCTCTCCACTGGGGGGATTTATTCGGGGATGGCCTATGGCCCACCAACCCACCCCCAACCCCTATAGGGGGATGTTTATATAACTAGGGAAGACTGCATACAACCCTCCCGAAGCCTCTCCACTGGGGGGATTTATTTGGGGACGGCCCGTGGCCCACCAACCCACCCCCAACCCCTATAGGGAGGATGTTTATATAACTAGGGAAGAGTGCATACAACCCTCCCGGAGCCTCTCCACTGGGGGGATTTATTTGGGGACGGCCCGTGGCCCACCAACCCACCCCCCAACCCCTATAGGGAGGATGTTTATATAACTAGGGAAGAGTGCATACAACCCTCCCGTAGGCTCTCCACTGGGGGGATTTGTGCAGGGGCGGCCCGTGGCCCACCAACCCACCCCCCAACCCCTATGGGGGGGATGTTTATATAACTAGGGAAGACTGTATGCAACCCTCCCGGAGCCTCTCCACTTGGGGAGATTTATTCGGGGACGGCCCGTGGCCCACCAACCCACCCCCCAAACCTATAGGGGGGATGTTTATATAACTAGGGAAGAGTGCATACAACCCTCCCGGAGCCTCTCCACTGGGGGGATTTAGTCCGGGACGGCCGTGGCCCACCAACCCACGCCCTAACCCCTATAGGGGGTTGCAACCCTCCCGGAGCCTCTCCACTGGGGGGATTTACTCGGGGACGGCCCGTGGCGCGCCAATCCACCCCCCAACCCCTATAGGGGGGATGTTTATATAACTTGGGAAGACTGCATACAACCCTCCCGGAGCCTCTCCACTGGGGGGATTTACTCGGGAACCGCCCGTGGCCCACCAGCCCCCCAACCCCTATAGGGGGGATGTTTATATAACTAGGGAAGACTGCATACAACCGTCCCGGAGCCTCTCCACTGGGGGAGATTTATTCGGGGACGGCCCATGGCCAACCAACCCATCCCCCAACCCCTATAGGGGGGATGTTTATATAACTAGGGAAGAGTGCATACAACCCTCAGGAGCCTCTCTCCTTTGGGGGGATTTATTCGGGGGACGGCGCATGGCCCACCAACCCACCCCCCAACCCCTATGGGGGATGTTTATATAACTAGGGAAGACGGCATACAACCCTCCCGAAGCCTCTCCACTGGGGGGATTGAGTCGGGGACGGCCCGTGGCCCACCAACCCACCCCCCAACCCCTATAGGGGGGATGTTTATATAACTAGGGAAGAGTGCATACAACCCTCCCGGAGCCTCTTCTTTGGGGGATTCAGTCGGGGGACGGCCCGTGGCCCTCCAACCCACCCCCCAACCCCTATAGGGGGATGTTTACATAACTAGGGAAGGCTGCATACAACCCCTCCCGGGCCTCTCCCTTTGGGGGGATTTAGTCGGGGGACGTTCCGTGGCCCTCCAACCCACCCCCAACCCCTATGGGGGGATGTTTACATAACTAGGGTAGACTGCATACAACCCTCCTAGAGCCTCTCCCTTTGGGGCATTTATTCGGGGACAACCGTGGCCCACCAACCCACCCCCAACCCCTATAGGGGATGCTTATATAACCAGGGAAGACTACATACAACCCTCCTGGAGCCTCTCCACTGGGGGGATTTATTCGGGGATGGCCCATGGCCCACCAACCCACCCCCCAACCCCTATAGGGGGATGTTTATATAACTAGGGAAGACTGCATACAACCCTCCCGAAGCCTCTCCACTGGGGGGATTTATTTGGGGACGGCCCGTGGCCCACCAACCCACGCCCCCAACCCCTATAGGGAGGATGTTTATATAACTAGGGAAGAGTGCATACAACCCTCCCGGAGCCTCTCCACTGGGGGGATTTATTCTGGGACGGCCCGTGGCCCACCAACCCACCCCCAACCCCTATAGGGGGGATGTTTATATAACTAGGGTAGACTGCATACAACCCTCCCGAGCCTCTCCACTTGGGGAGATTTACCGAGGGGCGGCCCGTGGCCCACCAACCCACCCCCAACCCCTATGGGGGATGTTTATATAACTAGGGAAGACTGCATACAACCCTCCGGAGCCTCTCCCTTTGGGGGATTTATTCGGGGGCGTCCGTGGCCCACCAACCCACCCCCAACCCCTATAGGGAGGATGTTTTATATAACTAGGGAAGAGTGCATACAACCCTCCCGTAGCCTCTCCTTTGGGGGGATTTATTCTAGGGACGGCCCGTGGCCCACCAACCCACCCCCAACCCCTATGGGGGGGATGTTTATATAACTAGGGAAGGCGTATGCAACCCTCCGGAGCCTCTCCACTTGGGGAGATTTATTCGGGGGCCGGCCCGTGGCCCACCAACCCACCCCCAAACCCTATAGGGGGATGTTTATATAACTAGGGAAGAGTGCATACAACCCTCCCGGAGCCTCTCCCTTTGGGGGGATTTAGTCAGGGGACGGCCGTGGCCCACCAACCCACCCCCTAACCCCTATGGGGGGATGCAACCCTCAGGAGCCTCTCCCTTTGGGGGGGGATTTACTCGGGGGCGGCCCGTGGCGCCCAACCCACCCCCAACCCCTATGGGGGGGATGTTTATATAACTAGGGAAGACGGCATACAACCCTCCCGAAGCCTCTCCCTTGGGGGGATTGAGTCGGGGGACGGCCCGTGGCCCACCAACCCACCCCCAACCCCTATAGGGTGGATGTTTATATAACTAGGGAAGAGTGCAGACAACCCTCCCGGAGCCTCTCCACTGGGGGGATTCAGTCGGGGACGGCCCGTGGCCCTCCAACCCACCCCCCAACCCCTATAGGGGGGATGTTTACATAACTAGGGAAGGCGCATACAACCCTCCAGGAGCCTCTCCCTTTGGGGGGATTTAGTTGGGGACGGCCCGTGGCCCTCCAACCCACCCCCAACCCCCTATAGGGGGGGATGTTTACATAAGTAGGGAAGACTGCATACAACCCCTCCCGAGCAGCCTCCCTTTGGGGGCAATTATTCGGGGCGCCCCCGTGGCCCACCAACCCACCTCCCAACGCCTATGGGGGGATGTTTATATAACTAGGGAAGGCGACATACAACCCTCCCGGAGCCTCTCCACTGGGGGGATTTATTCGGGGACGGCCCATGGCCCACCAACCCACCCCCAACCCCCATAGAGGGATGTTTATCTAACTAGGGAAGACTGCATACAACCCTCGGGAGCCTCTCCTTTGGGGGCATTTATTCGAGGGGGCGGCCGTGGCCCACCAACCCACCCCCAACCCCTATAGGGGGGATGTTTATATAACTAGGGAAGACTGTATGCAACCCTCCCGGAGCCTCTCCACTTGGGGAGATTTATTCGGGGACGGCCCGTGGCCCACCAACCCACCCCCCAAACCCTATAGGGGGGATGTTTATATAACTAGGGAAGAGTGCATACAACCCTCCCGAGCCTCTCCTTTGGGGATTTAGTCAGGGGACGGCCGTGGCCCACCAACCCACCCCCCTAACCCCCTATGGGGGATGCAACCCTCAGGAGCCTCTCCACTTTGGGGGATTTACTAGGGGGACGGCCCGTGGCCGCCAACCAACCCCCCCCAACCCCTATAGGGGGGGATGTTTATATAACTTGGGAAGACTGCATACAACCCTCCAGGGGCCTCTCCGGGGGGGATTTACTCGGGAACCGCCTGGTGGCCCACGAGCCCCCCCAACCCCCATAGGGGGATGTTTATATAACTAGGGAAGACTGCATACAACCGCCCCAGGGAGCCTCTCCTTTGGGGAGATTTGAGGGGGCGGCCCATGGCCAACCAACCCATCCCCCAACCCCTATAGGGGGATGTTTATATAACAAGGGAAGAGTGCATACAACCCTCCCGGAGCCTCTCCACTGGGGGGGATTTATTCGGGGACGGCGCATGGCCCACCAACCCACCCCCCAACCCCTATAGGGGGGATGTTTATATAACTAGGGAAGACGGCATACAACCCTCCCGAAGCCTCTCCACTGGGGGGATTGAGTCGGGGACGGCCCGTGGCCCACCAACCCACCCCCAACCCCTATAGGGGGGATGTTTATATAACTAGGGAAGAGTGCATACAACCCTCCCGGAGCCTCTCCACTGGGGGGATTCAGTCGGGGACGGCCCGTGGCCCTCCAACCCACCCCCCAACCCCTATAGGGGGGATGTTTACATAACTAGGGAAGACTGCATACAACCCTCCCGGAGCCTCTCCACTGGGGGGATTTAGTTGGGGACGGCCCGTGGCCCTCCAACCCACCCCCCAACCCCTATAGGGGGGATGTTTACATAAGTAGGGAAGACTGCATACAACCCTCCCAGAGCCTCTCCACTGGGGGGGAATTATTCGGGGACGGCCCGTGGCCCACCAACCCACCTCCCAACGCCTATAGGGGGGATGTTTATATAACTAGGGAAGACGACATACAACCCTCCCGGAGCCTCTCCACTGGGGGGATTTATTCGGGGACGGCCCGTGGCCCACCAACCCACCCCCAACCCCTATAGAGGGATGTTTATCCAACAAGGGAAGACTGCATACAACCCTCCCGGAGCCTCTCCACTGGGGGGCATTTATTCGGGGACGGCCGTGGCCCACCAACCCACCCCCAACCCCTATAGGGGGGATGTTTATATAACTAGGGAAGACTACATGCAACCCTCCGGAGCCTCTCCTTTGGGGGATTTATTCGGGGAACGCCCGTGGCCCACCAACCCACCCCCCCCCAACCCCTATGGGGGGATGTTTATATAACTAGGGAAGGCGCAAACAACCCTCCCGGAGCCTCTCCACTGGAGGGATTTATTTGGGGACGGCCCGTGGCCCACCAACCCACCCCCAACCCCTATAGGGAGGATGTTTATATAACTAGGGAAGAGTGCATACAACCCTCCCAGAGCCTCTCCACTGGGGGATTTATTCTAGGATGGCCGTGGTGGCCCACCCCCAACCCCTATAGGGGGGATGTTTATATAACTAGGGAAGAGTGCATACAACCCTCCCGGAGCCTCTCCCTTGGGGGGGATTCAGTCGGGGGACGGCCGTGGCCCTCCAACCCACCCCCAACCCCTATGGGGGGGGGATGTTTACATAACTAGGGAAGACTGCATACAACCCTCCCGGGCCTCTCCTGGGGGGGATTTAGTCGGGGGGCGCCCGTGGCCCTCCAACCCACCCCCAACCCCTGGGGGGGATGTTTACATAAGTAGGGAAGGCGCATACAACCCTCCCAGAGCCTCTCCACTGGGGGGCAATTATTCGGGGACGGCCCGTGGCCCACCAACCCACCTCCCAACGCCTATAGGGGGGATGTTTATATAACTAGGGAAGACGACATACAACCCTCCCGGAGCCTCTCCACTGGGGGGATTTATTCGGGGACGGCCCGTGGCCCACCAACCCACCCCCAACCCCTATAGGGGATGTTTATCCAACTAGGGAAGACTGCATACAACCCTCCCGGAGCCTCTCCACTGGGGGGCATTTATTCGGGGACGGCCGTGGCCCACCAACCCACCCCCAACCCCTATAGGGGGGATGTTTATATAACTAGGGAAGACTACATGCAACCCTCCCGGAGCCTCTCCACTGGGGGGATTTATTCGGGAACGGCCCGTGGCCCACCAACCCACCCCCCAACCCCTATAGGGGGATGTTTATATAACTAGGGAAGACTGCAAACAACCCTCCCGGAGCCTCTCCACTGGAGGGATTTATTTGGGGACGGCCCGTGGCCCACCAACCCACCCCCAACCCCTATAGGGAGGATGTTTATATAACTAGGGAAGAGTGCATACAACCCTCCCAGAGCCTCTCCACTAGGGGGATTTATTCTAGGACGGCCCGTGGCCCACCAACCCACCCCCAACCCCAATAGGGGGATGTTTATATAACTAGGGAAGACTGCATACAACCCTCCCGGAGCCTCTCCACTTGGGGAGATTTATTCGGGGACGGCCCGTGGCCCACCAACCCACCCCCCAACCCCTATAGGGGGGATGTTTACATAACTAGGGAAGACTGCATACAACCCTCCCGGAGCCTCTCCACTGGGGTGATTTATTCGGGGACGGCCCGTGGCCCACCAACCCACCCCCCAACCCCTATAGGGGGGATGTTTACATAACTAGGGAAGACTGCATGCAACCCTCCCGGAGCCTCTCCACTGGGGGGATTTAGTCGGGGACGTTCCGTGGCCCTCCAACCCACCCCCAACCCCTATAGGGGGGATGTTTACATAATGAGGGAAGACTGCATACAACCCTCCCAGAGCCTCTCCACTGGGGGGCATTTATTCGGGGACGGCCGTGGCCCACCAACCCACCCCCAATCCCTATTGGGGGGGTGTTTATATAACTAGGGAAGACTACATACAACCCTCCCGGAGCCTCTCCACTGGGGGGATTTATTCGGGGATGGCCCGTGGCCCACCAACCCACCCCCAACCCCTATAGGGGGATGTTTATATAACTAGGGGAAGACTGCATACAACCCTCCCGGGCCTCTCCTTTGGGGGATTTATTTGGGTATGGCCCGTGGCCCACCAACCCACCCCCAAGGGGGGGGGATGTTTATATAACTAGGGAAGAGTGCATACAACCCTCCGGGGAGCCTCTCCCTTTGGGGGGATTTATGCTGGGACGGCCCGTGGCCCACCAACCCACCCCAACCCCTATAGGGGGGATGTTTATATAACTAGGGTAGACTGCATACAACCCTCGAGCCTCTCCACTTGGGAGATTTATTGGGGGGCGGCCCATGGCCCACCAACCCACCCCCCAACCCCTATAGGGGGGATTTTATATAACTAGGGAAGGCGCATACATCCCTCGGGGCCTCTCCACTGAGGGATTTATTCTGGGATGGCCCATGGCCCACCAACCCACCCCCCAACCCCTATGGGGGATGTTTATATAACTAGGGAAGACTGTATACAACCCTCGGGGCCTCTCCCACTTGGGGCGGATTTATTCGGGGGACGGCCCGTGGCCCACCAACCCACCCCCCAATAGGGGGGGGATGTTTATATAACTAGGGAAGAGTGCATACAACCCTCCGGGCCTCTCCCTTTGGGGGGGATTTACTCGGGGACGGCCGTGGCCCAAAGAACCCACCCCCAACCCCTATGGGGGATGCAACCCTCAGGAGCCTCTCCACTGGGGGGATTTGCCGGGGGATGGCGGGTGGCGCATCAACCCACCCCCCAACCCCTATAGGGAGGGATGTTTATATAACTAGGGAAGAGTGCATACAACCCTCCCAGGGGCCTCTCCCTTGGGGGATTTACCGAGGGACGGCCCGTGGCCCACCAACGCACCCCCAACCCCTATAGGGAGGATGTTTATATAACTAGGGGAAGAGTGCATACAACCCTCCGTAGCCTCTCCTTGGGGATTTATTCTGGGATGGCCCATGGCCCACCAACCCACCCCAGCCCCTGGGGGGGATGTTTATATAACTAGGGAAGGCGTATACAACCCTCAGGAGCCTCCACTTGGGCGGATTTATTCGGGGACGGCCCGTGGCCCACCAACCCACCCCCAATCCCTATAGGGGGGGATGTTTATATAACTAGGGAAGAGTGCATACAACCCTCCCGGAGCCTCTCCCTTTTGGGGGGATTTAGTCGGGGCCGTGGCCCACCAACCCCCACCCCCAACCCCTATGGGGGATGCAACCCTCCGGGCCTCTCCTTTGGGGGATTTACTCGGGGATGGCGGGTGGCCAACCCACCCCCAACCCCTATAGGAGGGATGTTTATATAACTGGGGAAGAGTGCATACAACCCTCCCAGGAGCCTCTCCTTTGGGGGGATTTACTCGGGGACGGCCGTGGCCACCAACCCACCCCCCAACCCCTATGGGGGGGATGTTTATATAACTAGGGGAAGACTGCATACAACGCTCCGAGCCCTCTCCTTTGGGGGATTTACTCGGGAACCGCCCGTGGCCCACCACCCCCCAACCCCTATAGGGGTGATGTTTATATAACTAGGGAAAGGCGCATACAACCCTCTGGGCCTCTCCCTTTGGGGAGATTTATTCGAGGGACGGCCCATGGCCCCCAACCCATCCCCCAACCCCTATAGGGGGGATGTTTTATATAACTAGGGAAGAGTGCATACAACCCTCCGGAGCCTCTGCTTTGGGGGATTTATTCGGGGGACGGCCCATGGCCCACCAACCCACCCCCAACCCCTATAGGGGGGATGTTTATATAACTAGGGAAGACGGCATACAACCCCCCGGAGCCTCTCCCCTTTGGGGGATTGAGTCGGGGGACGCCCGTGGCCCACCAACCCACCCCCAACCCCCTATAGGGGGATGTTTTTATAACTAGGGAAGAGTGCATACAACCCTCCCGGGAGCCTCTCCTTTGGGGGGGATTCAGTCGGGGGGGCCCGTGGCCTCCAACCCACCCCCCCAACCCCTATAGGAGGGATGTTTACATAACTAGGGAAGACTGCATACAACCCTCCGGAGCCTCTCCCTTTGGGGGGTTTTAGTCGGGACGGCCCCGTGGCCCTCCAACCCACCCCCAACCCCTATAGGGGGATGTTTACATAACTAGGGAAGACTGCATACAACCCTCTCGGAGCCTCTCCACTGGGGGGCATTTATTCAGGGACGGCCCGTGGCCCACCAACCCACCCCCCAACGCCTATAGGGGGATGTTTATATAACTAGGGAAGACTACATACAACCCTCCGGAGCCTCTCCACTGGGGGGATTTATTCGGCGACGGCCCGTGGCCCACCAACCCACCCCCCAACCCCTATAGGGAGGATGTTTATATAACTAGGGAAGAGTGCATACAACCCTCCTAGAGCTTCTCCACTGGGGGGATTTATTCTGGGACGGCCCGTGGCCCACCAACCCACCCCCAACCCCTATAGGGGGATGTTTATATAACTAGGGAAGACTGCATACAACCCTCGGGCCTCTCTCCACTTGGGGAGATTTATCGGGGGACGGCCCGTGGCCCACCAACCCACCCCCAACCCCTATGGGGGGATGTTTATATAACTAGGGAAGACTGCATACAACCCTCCCTGGGCCCTCCCTTTGGGGGGATTTATTCGAGGGACGGCCCGTGGCCCACCAACCCACCCCCAACCCCTATAGGAGGGATGTTTATATAACTAGGAAGAGTGCATACAACCCTCCCCAAGCCTCCACCGGGGGATTTATTCTGGGACGGCCCGTGGCCCACCAACCCACCCCCAACCCCTATATGGGGGGTGTTTATATAACTAGGGAAGACTGTATACAACCCTCCCGGAGCCTCTCCACTTGGGGAGATTTATTCGGGGACGACCCGTGGCCCACCAACCCACCCCCAACCCCTATAGGGGGGATGTTTACATAACTAGGAAGACTGCATACAACCCTCCCGGAGCCTCTCCATTGGGGGCATTTATTCGGGGACGGCCCGTGGCCCACCAACCCACCCCCAACCCCAATAGGTGGGATGTTTATATAACTAGGGAAGACTGTATACAACCCTCCTGGAGCCTCTCCACTTGGGGAGATTTATTCGGGGACGACCCGTGGCCCACCAACCCACCCCCCAACCCCTATAGGGGGGATGTTTATATAACTAGGGAAGAGTGCATACAACCCTCCCGGAGCCTCTCCACTGGGGGGATTTACTCGGGGACGGCCCGTGGCGTGCCAACCCACCCCCAACCCCAATAGGAGGGATGTTTATAAAACTAGGGAAGAATGCATACAACCCTCCCGGAGCCTCTCCACTGGGGGGATTTACTCGGGGACGGCCCGTGGCCCACCAACCCACCCCCCAACCCCTATAGGGGGATGTTTATATAACTAGGGAAGACTGCATACAACCCTCCGGAGCCTCTCCTTTGGGGGGGATTTACTCGGGAACCAGCCCGTGGCACCACCCCCAACCCCATGGGGGGATGTTTTATATAACTAGGGGAAGGCGCATACAACCCTCTGGAGCCTCTCCACGGGGAGATTTATTCGGGGATGGCCCATGGCCCACCAACCCATCCCTCAACCCCCTATAGGGGGATGTTTATATAACTAGGGAAGAGTGCATACAACCCTCCCGGGCCTCCACTTTGGATGGATTTATTGGGGACGGCCCATGGCCCACCAACCCACCCCAACCCCTATGGGGGGATGTTTATATAACTAGGGAAGACGGCATACAACCCTCCGGGCCTCCCTTTGGGGGATTGAGTCGGGGACGGCCCGTGGCCCACCAACCCACCCCCCCAACCCCCCTATAGGGGGATGTTTTATATAACTAGGAAAGAGTGCATACAACCCTCCCGAGCCCTCCACCGGGGGATTCAGTCGGGCCCGTGGCCCTCCAACCCACTGGGGGAAGAGTGCATACAACCCTCCCGAGCCTCCACTAGGGGATTTAGTCGGGA